>LFMI01000763.1:6213-24050 GCA_001050175.1 Trichoderma parareesei | reverse complement strand
AAAAAAAAAAAGAAGTAAAAACGAAAATGAGGCCCGTCAAGGCCCCCTGTGATACCCCGATCCCGTTCGGCGCTTTGCTGTTGTACTATGTATTATCAGGTATTGACAGATAAGAATGGCCATCGATCCTCCGTAGGGCCAGCCAGCAGTCGGAGCGAAAGGGAAGGAAGGGGAACTAGAATTGGAAATAGCCTCACCGTCTTCTTCTTCTCTTTTTCTTCTCATCATTTCTCAATTCTTCTCTCTTGCATCCTCCTCGCCAGCTCTAGCTTGTTTCCGGCCGCTCTTCCATCTTTCCAAAGTGGTCTGATCCAGCCCTTGTCCAGACGAGACCAGACGAATATAAGACGGGCTGCTCGTCGTCCTGGTCCGCTGCCGGCGAGGGCTTCCACGCTCTAGCGCTATCACGGCTGCCGGGCTGCCCCACGAAGATCCGCCACGGACAGCCATTCACGGGCCTGGAGAGGCGACGGTCATCTGAAATTTTCTGGGGGGGGGCCTGCGTGAGGAATTCGAGGCTACCAAGCTACTACTCGAAATCGCGGCCGTCCGGGCGGCGTCGGTTCAAATTTCTTGGGGCTGGCGGCGGCTTGTGCGAGCGAGCGAAGTGAGTGAGTGAGAGTCCAGGCGCAAAGTGATTGTTTGTTCTTATTCTTCCTCTTCTTCTCCTCCTCCTCCTCCTCCTCCTTCTTTCTCTTCTTCTCGTTGTTATTCCCTTGTCCTAGTCGTGCCTCGTCCTTATCCTCCTCCTCTGTTTCGAGCCATCGAGGGAGTCGGCCTGCTTTCTCCGAGGCCCTGCTGACGAGCATAGCATCTCTCTCTCACCCACACAGCCAGCCCGTCCCTCTTCCAGCGCCATTCACAAAACATCGTGGCTCGCCATGGCCTCCCGGCTGGTTCTCGCCCGAGGGGCTTCCCTTCGCCCCTCGCTCGCCCTGGCCCGCCATGAGGCGAGGCTTTGCGCGCCTCGTGTGGCTGCTTCTGTGTCTGCTGTCCGCAGCCTCACCAATACTGCCAACGCGGCCGCCGACGTGCACCACGGCGACCGGCGGGCGGCGTACGAGGCGCTGCAGGATGACCCGACTTACAGGGAGATGCGCCAGATCCGCGCTGCCAACAAGCTGCCGTGGAAGGACTTCAGCGCCCGCCACATTGGCCCGCGCGACGACGAGATCGAGCAGATGCTCAAGGCCCTGGGCCCCGGCGCCGAGACGCTGGACGCCTTTGTGTCGCAGGTAATTCCCGCCGACGTGCTGGATCCGCCCAAGAAGACGATCCAGTCGCACGTCTACAGCGAGTCGGGCATCGTCAAGGCCTTCAAGAACATGAACGCCCACAACGACATCCGCGTCTGGATGAACGGCGGTGGCTACTACCCCGTCGAGATCCCGGCCGTCATCAAGCGCAACGTGCTCGAGAACCCGGCCTGGTACACCAGCTACACGCCCTACCAGCCCGAGATCAGCCAGGGCCGCCTCGAGTCGCTGCTCAACTTTCAGACCATGGTGTCCGACCTGACGGGCCTGCCCGTGGCCAATGCCAGCCTGCTCGACGAGGGCACCGCCGCCAGCGAGGCCATGACCATGTCCCTGACCAGCCTCCCCGCCTCGAGGCAGAAGCGCTCCGGCAAGACGTACGTCGTCTCGCACCTGGTGCACGACGCCACCATCCGCGTCATGCACGGCCGTGCCGAGGGATTCGGCATCCACATCCAGGTCCTGGATCTGGGGGCCCCCGACGCCCAGGACAAGATCAAGGCCCTCGGCGACGACCTCATTGGCGTCATGGTGCAGTATCCCGACTCCAACGGAGGCGTCTCCGACTTCCGCGAGCTCGCCGAACTGGCCCACGCCCAGGGCACCCTGCTGAGCGCCGCCACCGACCTCTCCAACCTGACGCTCCTGACGCCTCCTGGCGAGTGGGGGGCTGACATTGCCTTTGGCAACGCCCAGCGATTTGGCGTTCCCCTGGGCTACGGAGGACCTCACGCCGCCTTCATGGCGGTTCAGGAGGGCAGCAAGCGACGTCTGCCCGGCCGTCTGATTGGCGTCTCCAGGGACCGCCGAGGAGACCGGGCCCTGCGTCTGGCTCTGCAGACGCGAGAGCAGCACATTCGACGAGAAAAGGCCACGAGCAACGTCTGCACTGCCCAGGCTCTTCTGGCCAACATGTCGGCCATGTACGCCATCTACCACGGCCCCGAGCAGCTGCGGGAGATGGCCATCAACAACCTGCGACACGCCCGCATGATCCAGGCCGCCGCCCAGCACTACGGCCTCAACGTCTCGACCCGCTCCGTCGACCCCGACGGCAAGGTCCTCTCCGACACCGTCGCCCTCCACTTTGACGACCCCGTTGTCTGCCGGGCCCTGCGCCGCGAGCTCATGGATCAGGGCATCAGCAGCGGCAAGGCCTGGCAGCCCAACGAGCTTGTTCTGGCCGTGCCCACCACCTTTACCCTCAAGCTCTATGTTCGCGTCGTCAAGGCCTTCCAGACGGTTGCCTACAAGAACCACAGCGACGCCGACCTCGATGTCTCCGCCAAGTACTGGAAGGAGGGATTCGCGCAGTCCTCGGAGGAGCTCATCCAGAGCCTGCCAGAGTCCGTCCGACGACAGTCCAAGTTCCTCACCCACCCCGTCTTCAACTCCCACCACAGCGAGACGGAGATGCTGCGCTACATGTACCACCTCCAGTCCAAGGATCTGTCCCTGGTCCACTCCATGATCCCCCTCGGCTCCTGCACCATGAAGCTCAACGGCACCACGCAGATGGAGCTCATTGGCCTCGAGAATGCATCCAACATCCACCCCCACGCGCCCTACAGCTGCGCCAAGGGCTACCAGCGACTCTTTGATGCCACCTCTGCTCAGCTGGCCGCCCTGACCGGCATGGACGGCACGTCCCTGCAGCCCAACTCTGGCGCTCAGGGTGAGTTTGCCGGTCTCCGGGCCATCCGCAAGTACCACGAGCAGCAGCCCGGCCCCAAGCGCGACATCTGCCTGATTCCCGTCTCCGCCCACGGCACCAACCCTGCGTCCGCCGCCATGGTCGGCATGCGCGTCGTGCCCATCAAGTGCGACACCAAGACGGGCAACCTCGACTTGGAAGACCTCGAAGCCAAGTGCAAGAAGCATGCCTCCGAGCTGGGCGCCATCATGATCACCTACCCCAGCACCTACGGTGTCTTTGAGCCCCAGGTCCGCAAGGTCTGCGACATTGTCCACCAGTACGGCGGTCTCGTCTACATGGACGGCGCCAACATGAACGCCCAGATCGGGCTCACCTCGCCCGGCGCGCTGGGTGCCGACGTCTGCCACCTGAACCTGCACAAGACGTTCTGTATCCCCCACGGCGGTGGCGGTCCTGGTATCGGCCCCATCTGCGTCAAGAAGCACCTCATCCCTTACCTGCCTCACAAGAGCACGCAGACGCCCGTGTCCAGCGCCGCCTTTGGCAGTGCCAGCATTGTCCCCATCAGCTGGTCCTACATCTCCACCATGGGTATGTTTACTTACACCTCAGGTCTTATTCATCGCTTGCCCCAACTGTCTGCTAACTAATTCAATCCCAGGCGATGCCGGTCTGCGTAAGGCCACCACCGTCGCCCTCCTCAACGCCAACTACCTCCTGACGCGCCTCAAGGACCACTACCCCATCCTCTACACCAACGACAAGGGCCGCTGCGCGCACGAGTTCATCGTCGACGCCCGCCCCTTCCAGAAGACGGCCGGCATCGAGGCCATTGACATCGCCAAGCGCCTGCAGGACTACGGCTTCCACGCCCCGACCATGAGCTGGCCCGTGCCCAACACGCTCATGATTGAGCCGACGGAGAGCGAGAGCAAGGAGGAGCTCGACCGCTTCGTCGACGCCATGATTAGCATCCGCAACGAGATCCGCGAGATTGAGGAGGGCAAGCAGCCGCGCCAGGGCAACGTGCTCAAGAACGCGCCGCACCCGCAGCGCGACCTGATCCTGGGGGATGGCGAGGGCAAGTGGGATCGCCCCTACTCGCGCGAGAAGGCGGCGTATCCGCTGCCGTATCTCCTGGAGAAGAAGTTTTGGCCGACGGTTGGTCGTGTGGACGACAGTGAGTTTCACCTCCCTTTCAGGACACTTTTTACTTCAGTGTGCTAACCCTTCGATAGCCTATGGCGACACCAACCTGTTCTGCACATGTCCTCCCGTAGAGGACACCACCGGTTCCGCTTAAATCTTACTTGTCGACCAACAAAAGAGAAAGGCTCCTAGCCTTTCAAAGGGTCCATTATTCATCAAACATTTCCAGCAATCACGTAAATATCACTGCCACGACATACATAGAGAACTATTTCTTGGGGGGAGGAACAAGAAAGACAAAAACAAGGGAACGGGTAGGGGAGCATATAACCATCTTAACATGGTTTTGTCTTTTTCAACATTCATAAGACGGCGTATAGCGGGGATTTTTCTAAACTTTGTACACAAAAAAGAGAGAGAGAGACAGAGAGAGGGACGCGCATGGATTTCGGGGTTTGTCTTGATTTAACATGGTTCTTTTATAGGATGGGAAGCGCCGGCTAATCTCAACATTGGGACATGGGATGATGTGAGAGATGCGTGTTTTGATATTTTGTTTTATTTTCATTTGTTTAGATGATGGTGATGGGGGATTGTTTTCAGTTGTCTGACCTGATGAGCAATACAAGTTAATCCAACTTGGAAGGATGACTGTGCGATTTGTGTGTGTGTGTGTGTTCCCGCCTACCTGAGACGAGGTAGTTTGACGCTTCCGGTCTAGTCATCAGTCATCTCATTGTCATAAGCATTCGCCATGAATGGGTTGGGAAATGGAATCAAAAGTCCACAATGGTCATTACTTGCTAGGATATATCCATCGTATATGTACACCCCAGGTCCCCATCAACCATAAGTTTCCAGACTTCGTGTTCCGCACGCTTCCCATCCTTTTGATATCAATAATGCACCGCCAGCTTCACTTTCATGAAGACGGCAAAGGCCCTTTACAACGAGCTGGTGCCAACAAAAGCGTGCAATGTATAAGGCTCTCACTCTCGCACATCGTCAGACGGCACAATGACTCTCAGCGAACGCCCCAGCCTGCTGGCAACAACGGCCCTATGATCCCTCGGATTCGGCAGGGCAATGAACGCCCTTTCAGATCGCATGCTCGTGGGACTTGGCTCTGCTAAGCTGATGGGGGACATCAAAAGGGGCTCCGATGATAGCGATGTGGGCGAGATCAGTGTGGCTTCTTCGGAGTCAGACTCCTTCCCGCGTGGAGATGCCAGTAGAAGAGACCCGGAAGCAGATTGTGTCAGGAGCCAGATCTGCGGCTTCTTGACCTCCTCCTCGTCATCCGCGGCTAGTGTAGCCGTGGTGTCGACCGATGGGTGCCTGTCTGCGTCTCCAAGAAGGCAAGGCGACTCTGCACTCTCCTTCTCCGCATCATCCCCTTTGCTGCTCTCTCTCTCACGCCTCGCATTTCGGCGGCGTCGATATATAACGCAGAGGGCGAGGCCCAATGTGTACACTGTCAACATTATCAATATGGGAATAACAACCGGTGCGGCCCAGCGACGGGGAGGGTGATGCAACTGTTCTCTGGTCAACAACTGATGCTTGTCTAGTGGCAGCGATTGAAACTCACATGTTCTTTCAGCCTCCAAGGCGGAGAAGCCGTCCAGCTTGCGCGAGAATCTCGAGAAGATGAAAGCCAGAGGGTATATAATTCATCATCCAAGTGGCTTGGTGTCCATAAACATGTCGCATTCGCATTGTTTATACCATCTGAAAAAGCCAATTAACACGAGCTTGAGAATGATAGAACTGACGGACATCGTGATACGTACCTGTTAGATTCGAGACCAGCTCATATACAACATCGCCGTTTCTGGGGTACGTAATCTTGAATAGTTCAAGCTCAGGTGATCGAGCTTCATCCAGTGACTGATTCCACTGAATCGTAAAGAGATGGCCATTCGAGATACTATCGTTCCATTCTTCATTCAGGAATCGAAGACCAATACCCTCGGCGACAGGTCCACTAAGGTGATCTGGTCTGTGGCTCATAATGCGAATATCCCAAGGTCATGTCGTGGAGAACCGCAGCTGCCGTCAAGGAAGCAGTGGGAGCTGTAGCTTGTAAGTCGTGGTTGAGGAGGCAGTAGGTACCTATTGACCAGTTTTACTCTGCAGCGTAAAGGTAAACACCGTGTACCGGAACTGGAACTGGCTGGGACATCGTAGCTGCAGAAACCAGGAAACCCAGCTTTAAAGTAATGATCTTCACTGCAGCGGGTGCTGAAAGGCTAGCAATCGAAAAATGGCTGGTGCACAAGACGTCTCAGTCGACAAGGGAGAAGCACTGCGCATCTAGTCATGGAGTTGGGGCGTCAAGTGCCGGAAGGGGGGGTGCCGACTGAGAACGGCGTCGCCGACTGAGAGATATCGTGAAGAAAGCAGACAAGCAAGACGGCGCATACGAATCGAGCGGCACAAGGCGCTTCTCTGGTTGGACGAGGTCACGATGGTATCTCATCGCTTGTTAGCTCCATGCAAAGAGACACAGGTCATTTCACGATGGCTTCGCTCGCATGCCTGACCAGAGTCACTAGCATATGTGCCGCAAAAGGTACCCAAGGGGCTCGGGTTTGTGTTGCAGCCATTGGACCAACCGGAGGGACATTTGTCCATGACTCTTCACGATGCGTCCCAGCTACACCTCCCACGCAGACACATCCAAGGCAAGCTGTGGAAACATTGCGGTAGAGAAGGGGAGAGGCAGTGCCATATGGCAGCAACACGAGGCTATAAGTTTCGCCGATGCAGACGGTTCCACCGTTGGTCCCGCGGATCGAGATGGTCTACTCCGAATCTCGTATTGACTATAAGGATCTTCGCCGTCTTGCGTCAGGATGAACAATGAGTTGCCGAGATTCGGGTAAACGATGTTGGAACAAACGGCTGAGGGCACATCGAGACACCAGAGGAGAGACCTGGGACCGGCCGTCTGAAGCAAGGCTGGAGCAGGCTGCGGCGATGCTCGTCGAGAGCGCGTGAGGATGAAGTGAGAGGACCATCATCTGGTATGTAGTGGCAACATTCCAGAGCCATCAAGCGCTGGACTCAGGGATGAGACATGACGAATCAAGAGGGACCGTTTGAGCACTCGCAATGGGGGCGTGTGCAGCAGAAACAGTTGCTTCTTGATCATGACAGTAGGCGTGTCTTTGACCGAAAGAACCTGGAAGATGACGAGAAGAAGAAGAAGAAGAGTACCTTAGGCAGTTCTAGATCTTGTTACTCTCAGCTCACGTGCTGGCAAAATCGAGCAGTGCCTTCCCTTGTGGTCGTGTTGACGTCGAGGAAGGAGGCTATCCCACAGCATCGCAGCGTACCTGCCGAGCACCGCGGCAGCTGGTGTGGGGCTGCTGCTAATCGACAAGAACAAACGGAAGGCGTGCATGTGCTTTTCTTAGCACCAGATTCTGGCGGGGCCTCTCGACCTCATCATGTTCCTCTTTGTAAGCATCAACATCCACCATCACCAGCTTCAGCTGTTCATGTCAGCATCGCCACCATTTGGCCCAGTTCAAGGCAGAGCTGATATCTTGACATCCAACAAGACTAAAGACGTCGATATCAAGGAGAACCCGGATACGACTAGTAGTTGCTGCCCAGTTCTGGAGCCAACCGGCCTCCAAACAGACACGCACACGCATCAGAGCGCGAGACAATACGAGGCCGCCAAATCTCCCAAGGCATCTTCCCCACATTCTCCAGCAAGACCCTGCCCACGAATTGGGCTTGGGCGCATCCTCTGCCTCCTCGCCCTCCCAACTCCTCCCGAATCCTCGGCATCGTGAAGTCCGGGCCCAATGGCTTCCAGGACGGGCCCCCCCGGCGGCGCAGCTTCCTATGCCGACTGCGTCGATTCGCTGCGCAACTCGCTCAAATTCCTCGAGGCGTCCGTGGAGACGATTGACCGCGGCGTATCGGACTTTCCTCGCCTCATGACCGTCCTCAAAACAGTCCGAGTATGTGCTCTCCCCTCTTGCCCGGCTTGCAGTCACTGCAATGCAATGCACTGTACAGCGTCGTTGACCTGGCCACCCCTCTGCGGTGATCCCTTGTAGCATTACGAGCTCATTCCGCAACCCACGCTCGCTGCGGCAGAGGCTTCTCTGCGCGATGAGATTGGGCCTTACATCGCCTTTCTTCTCAGCCGTGCCGATGCTCAAGTCGAACGGCAAGAACGCCGCATTGAGACGCTTAAAGCTCGCGCTGAGCTGCAACAGGGACGGCTCGCCAGGTCTGATGACCCCATGCGTGGCGTGCCAAAGACGTCAAACAAGAGCCGGCAGCAGCTCCGTGGCGAGGACAAGCTGCGCGCCCGCATCGTGCGCCAGCGCAAGGAAGCCCTACGATATGGCATCGAGAGGTTGGAGCTGGAAGTGCTCCAGAAGGAAAGAGAGTTGAGAAAGCGTCTGGACAGCCGGTAATGAGACACTCAGTATAAGCGATCAAACATCCCACGACACTCTAAAGACGGCTCTCTGGACTGCGCGACTGCAAGACTGCCCTCTCCCTGGGGTCAAGTGAACAACTAGAGACACTACCGAAATTACCATGGCACTCCCTCCACAGCCACCACGACCACCCCGCAAGGTCGGCTTTCACGATGCCTTCATTTCCGCGAAAATCTTGCCTGCATACCGGCCTGATGAGCAGTGTCAGCCCTCCGATTGCGCTCTGGCCTGACCCGCCTCCTGCGCGCTCGCGCCACTGGGGCGAGCCATCATGTCTCGCCCCTTCAGCTTGGAGAACTTGGACTGAGCGCTGTCCTCCCTTGTCTCGAAAGGATCTGGCCTGGACCTTTCGTTTTCTTGTACGGAGTCAGCTATGGTGTGGTTGGCTTTGCAAGCGCCTCCTTGGTTAGATGAACAGACTGCATTTACCACACCTCCTTGCGTGCCTCGTGAGCTTCCGGATTAGGAAATAAGACTTGTTATGACAATGTCACTGGGCTCTCATCATCTCTCCCTTGTTCTTTAACGATGCCAATGCTCCCTTGTATGGGTACTCCGTATATCTAGTCGTTCTTTGATGAAAATTTGATGAGCTACCTATACAGAAGTCCGCTCCTTTCCTCCTGCAATGTATCCAAAGAGGGACTAGAAAGAATGGGAATGCTTTATCGGTTTGAAGCCCGCGAGGCAACATTGACGTGCGACGTTTAAGATTGTACACTCGAACAGTACTTAAGGTACCCTTGTTTCCTCACCAACCTACTATCGTGATTGGTGATGACAAACACTTGAAGTTGTTTGTTCGTATTTCAGAACTTTACATTCACAACCCAGTTCGTCCACACACCTGGATATAGATCACTTCACGACAAACCCTCGCAGCACACGTTTCCAAGTAGGAGAAAAACAAAAAAAAAAATAAAAAGAGAATCAGGTATCATTTTGAACTGTCATTCCAACATCAACTCCTTCCCTCCCCAAAAATCGCATGGTATGGGGCAGACATTGCCCAGTTGACCTTTTGAACTTTTTCTACTTACCTACCAAAAAAAGGTGACTGCAGCGCCCGGGTTTCCCGTATCAGCTTGTCTCGATTCTTTTTCTTTTTCTTTTTTTATCCCCCTGCAGAGTCCCGGAGTGCTTGTGTCGTCGGGGCGAGACTTGGCATGAATACATACATACATACACGTCTGGCCTCCTTTTGCCTCCTTGTCTGCCTGGTCCACGCTCCCGCCATAGAAGAGAAGAAAAGAGAAAAAAGTGATAGAAAACAACAATAGATCGCAGCCTAGAAAAGAGGGCTGAAGAAGAAAATGACCGCGCCTCGCTGCTTGTTTTTGACGACACCGCGTTCAGTTGACTGGTCGAAGTAGAATCAATGAACGAATGCAGCAGTAAATGGCAAGCGAACAAGAAAGGGAGAAATACACAAGGGACAAGAAGAACAGCGTCTCGTACGTCAATGATAAAATGGACAAAAGAAGAGCAAAAAAACGAATCAGCATTGAGAATAAGAAGGGAAAAAAAAGAGACAAGAGCCCCCGCAAAACAAGGGATGCTTCTGATCGCATTGCCCGTCCAGTAAGGCCAGTCTCCGGTAATTGGTCTCGTCCAAATATACTCCATCCAATATATAACCCTAACCCGATTGCGCAAAAAAACCCCGGGAGTCGTGACTCGAGGCGTGAACAGAAACAACCCACGCAGCATCAAGGGAGGTGAAAGAGAGAGCGGGAGAACAGGGGAATAGGCGGAAAGGGTAGTATCAAGAGGTAAATGCGACAAGGGCAGCCCTGACACGTAGGTGTCCTGCTATCCTGATCCAGCGATTGCTCACATCGGGCAATCGTGGTGGCTTCATCTCCCTTGATGGGTACTTCCCGCTCGAATCTTTCGTCATAGCTCATAACAGAATGAGATAATTGCTGGGCGCGATACCCGTCTCTCCAGTCTCTTTCCGCGCTTGCCACCATCGTCCGCTGACATCGGACACTTCCAGGATCTCGTGCTTCGCAAAGGAGATTTCGTTCGCGTCATCGGGATTGGCTTCGTAGCTGTAGATCGCCTTTGCTCGGTAAGGGTATTCGGTGGGTGGTACCACCTCGGCGTCGGGGCCGGTCACCTTGATCTGCGCTGGCCCAGCACCTCCAAAGCCGGGCACGTTGGAACCGCGTCCGCCACCGACCTGGGAGGCGCCGCCAACAGGCGAAGGATTTTCGAAGCCATTGAGCTGCGCAGAGGTGTACATTTGCGGCGGCTGGACGGAGTTGGACGTTTCGGGGCGTCCCATGCCTCCACCAAAGTTGCTCATGGTCTGTCGCCCCATGGTGGCAGCAGACTCCTTGGTCAAAGCAAAGGAATCCAGGAAAGCGCGGGGCGTAGCGGAAGGCGTCGAACCAAAATACAGAGTCCACACAATCTATGCGCGCGGCGCATGTTAGCATACGCGCAAAACGATGACAGAACGACCCAACAACCGGGAAGAAAAGGCGCGTTTCCAGCTCGAGATGGGACAACGTACCACAACCATGGAGAGAAGGATGAAGCCCGCAGCCGCGGCCTCTCTGGCGCCGCTCTTCGAGTACACCAGCGAATTGACCGACGACGTCACCAGCACCATGCCTCCAGCAGTATAGCCCGTAATCGCCACATGGTAGGTCTGGATCGTGTCGCTGCCGACGACGTAGAAGATGCCGATGATGAGGAAGAAGCTGTATATGCTGGCCCACCAAGCGAACTTGGGGAATGGGTCGTCGGTCGTTTCCTGGATCTGGCCGATAACACAACCGACAATGGTGATGAGCCACGCAAGCTAGGGCTACAGTTAGCTCTGACGCTTACCACTTCGACGCAGACCTGTCAGCGAGAAAGGGGGGAGGCAGCGGGACGGGACGCACAAATGCAATGGACGTGGTGGCGAGCGCAAACGGATCGCCCAGGATGTTGCCTGATTGAAAGCCTCGTCGTCTGTAGATGTTGGAGTTGTCCATTTTGTGAAGTGACGGCGAAGTGACCGAGTAGGGGGGCATAAGAGAATTAGCCAGCTTGTCGGTTTGGAGGGCGAGCGGCCGGATGCGACTGTCGACGCCGCGATTGAATGCGCTCAGGGCAGAGAATGTCGTCGAGCGGCGCGCCGATTGTCGATCAGACGGGAGTTCGTCACTTGGAAAGACGTGTTTTTACTTTGGGTCGATTGGAATCCGCGTAGCTGGTGTCCGGCACAGCCGAAGGGAGAACGAGTGAAAGAGAGAAGAGAAGAAAAAGAAGGTAAATGCGACCGCGACTGAGGTCTCGCGTGGTTCGCCGGATCGTCAAGATGGAGATTGAAAGAAAGAAGAGAAGGGAAAGAAAAAAATGGGGGGAAGTCGATTGCAAGATGGAGAAAGAAAACGGGACTGAAGGGGAGGAAGAGGAAACGAAACGGCTCCGGGCGAGATGCGGCTGGTGGAGTTGGTGCGACGGGGTCAGAAAAATACAGACAACAATACAGGCAGCTGTGGATTTGAATGTTTCGCAGCAGATCCGCAGAGCCAGAGGCGGCACAGAATTCCTAGGGACGGCGCTTGTGGCTGGAGGGATGGATGGATTGGCGAGCAGCGCAGTGCAGGACAGAGGAAAGGAGAGCAGACGCGGCGACTATGCGGTTCCCTGAGCTGCGAGGCTGTTGCTGTCTGGTCCCTGGTTTGTCCAGTGTTTTCGCGAGGAAACAAGGAGAGGAGAAGAGGAGAGGAGAGCCGATAGAAGAGAGGCGTTGCAGGAGGATTGGAGGACAGAGAGAGTGGAGGTACACGCAGAGTACTTGGCGAAGGCGAGTGCGCAAGCCGCCAGGCATTGATGCAAGCACTGGAGCGGCGCCAGCTAGAGGCCTGTGCCTGGCCTGGATCGCTCAGTCAGCGCCCATGCCTGGGCCTGTCCAGCGCCAGACACCACAAGACAGCGCCAGACAGCACCCACTCGTGCCTGGACCGTGGCGGGTGCGGAGCCCTGTGCGCCGGGGCTAGGCATTTAACGAGGTACCGGGCAAGTACCTGCCATCAGCGCGGGACAACACAGGCAACGCAATCAACTTAACCGTGACTGCGCCTGTAGGTAAGGTAAGGTACATGTAAGATAAGATACAGGAGGAGTCGGCAGCCCCGTAACGCTTCGCCAGCCGGGATGAGGCCTGGGCGGTTGGTGCAGGGCCTGGAGGTGCAGTTGATGCGGCAGGGTTCATAGTGCCAGCGTCCCGGTGCTCTGCAGGCTGCGCTTGCGTCGCATCGAGGCTGTGCGAAATGAAGGGCTCAACAAGCATGGAGGCTCTCTGTCGTGTCGAGTGCCTGTCTGGCTCAGGTATGGACGGGATAATTACCTGGCGGTACATGCAGGCTCTCTGATGAACAAGGTAACATACAGGTACCTACCTAGTAGAGGTAGGTAATCACACCTGTAGTGAGGGCCTTCGGACGCTCTGGGTTTCAATGTCGATGACATCCATTCTTCCTCATCCAATATTATCGGCCATCTCGCGCTCCTCTCCATCCTTCCGCCCTGCCTTTCTGTCCAACCTTTGATGACATGCGAGACCATTGGATCTGAATCGATCCAGTCTCTCTCCATGACGCGCCACGCGAACACACGGGAAGTCAGCCTGGGCTAGGAATGACAACACGTGGAAGCTCTCCCGCCTTGAAGCTGTGCCCTCCCTAGGAATGCACCCCACGATTGCTTCACCGCGATAATCGCCCTTCTGCGTCCGTCTGTCGTCATTCGCTTCTCCACCAGACGTTAGATCCGCAGCTGTCCACGCCACGCACTGCATGCGCATCAGCGAACCGCCGGGGAAACGAAGCTGCGGGTTGAACTCGAAAGATTTGCGCACGTCGCTTGTGCATGTATCCTGTGCCCTGCCATACGATATTTGGCTGCTGACTGGCCACGAGGTGAGGTAAAATCGATACCTTACAATGCAGAGGCACATGCAAAGATTATTACACCAAGCAGTTGGACAAAGCCACTTGTGCTCCGTGCTGCGTGCCGACGACAGTCATCGTCAATGCTCTCCCGCGCTTCCGAGAGTCTACTTCTCCTCTTCCTCCTTGCACGCTCACTGATCTCTCCAAGCGCTCTGCCGCTCTCACCAATCGGACGATGGCCATGGCGATGGTTTGAGATTCGGCACTACTACTAACAGAAACAGGTTCACCATTCTGCGGGCAACCCCAGCAAAATGCAGGGGAGTCGAGAGCTCCTCCACCGAGTTTCATGCTTCGTCTGGGCAGCCCCACCGGACACGGGTCTGCAGACATGGAGGACTTGTCAGCCAATAAAGTCGAGGCCTTGGACAGCTCAGCGATTGAATGGAGTCCATATGTGCATTGACGACTGTCACCAGCAGGGTGGTTTCTCGAAGATGCGCGTGGTGTGAAGACGACCTGTGCACAGATAACACAACGGAAACTTCCTGCAGCCGTTGAGCCGTTTCCTACCTACTGGCCAGCAGACTCTTTGATGGCGCCGGATGACTGGCTCAAACTGCTGCATGCCTGAGGCGGCTCACCAAATTGATGCGCGGAGAATGTCGTGCATCCCTATGCCCCCCTCAATAGACGCTGCGGCAGGCATGGACGGCCATGGCTGGACAGGTTCCAATGGCTGCCACGCAACTGCAATACGGAGCAGATCTGCATGAGGCGGTCGTGCTGCCCGGCTTGTGTTCCGGCTTACAGGCGCTTGAGCTGAAGTATGGCGAGAGTCATTGCGCGTATTCTCCAGGAAGACGTATTGGCCCCGGAATCTAACGAGGTTGGTTTGTGATTGCATGTGTGGCAGAAGCTATATCGATATTCTCAACTGCAATGTCAGCGTGGTAGTAATGGCACACCATGGTCGTGATGTAGTACAATTAGGTATGCATCCATTGTGAGACAAGCACGCGCTGAGCCACTCGTGGATGTGATACAGTACGGGAGCTTCGATGCAGCTGGACAAGGGCCATACATGGATTTTTCACGATCAGATGCAACTATTGGTATATCGTCACAATCACAAAGCAACGTGTTGCTCTTGGACGCACACTAATTCACAGAGTTTAGCCCGTCACCACCCTTATTCCATGTATCGTGATGCCAAATACCTGATCAACTTGTGAGGATACTTGGGGATATTTGACTTTCCGATGAGAAAGTCAAGATGTAGTTTAACCTATCCGAAGCCCATCACTCAAGGATATCTCAAGCATTGCTCTCTTCCACGAAGAAAGATGCGAGTATACATGCATGGTGTAGTCATCAAGCAACTTCAAACTCGCATCGTCGAAATTGAAACTGGCCCCCGTTCTCCATCATACCCCTGACTAGAGCCCTTTCGGCGGCCTCTTTTCAAGGGCTTCCGAGATTTCTTGGCAGAGCGGAAACTGGGAGTACGTAAGCAAAATAAGCAAGCGATTTGCAGAAATAAACGAGAACAGAGCAAACATGAGCTTACATTAAAACCAACCATGTGCACACAAATGCGCCCCTTACCACCACAGACTATACCTAAACGGTGCTCGTGTTGGTCTAATGTGTGTCTATATTTGATCCGCACTCCCTAATAAGGTAGGTACTACTAGGTATCCATAGTTTTTGCAGAAGCTTGAGAAGGTACCTACCTTCCGCCAGCATTTACTTGCTGATAGGTACCTTAGGCAGGCACGTGTCAGAAACGGTGGGGTTTTCCGACTTATACCTCTTGGAGACTCCCGTCAGTTTCAAAAAAGTTTGTTGGAAAAGTGAACCTTGGCTTTTTGCTTTGGTCGAAAAGTAAGACGCCACAGTCCTTATTGTTGGCAGAGAACAACCCTCTTTCCTTGGTTTGAACTTTTGGGGTCTTGGTGGTGGGTGGTGAGAAAATTGTGGTGGTTTCTATTGTTGGATCTATGAGGGATGTGTATCACGCGGTCGTTTAGACTGGCTAAGTCGGGCAGAGGAGGCGGACTATAGTCGTGATATATGGTGGGAGGCTTTCATTGTGCCATGGGACTACTCACTGTTCGTGCCGAAACACGAATAGAGAGGCTGATGCGTCGTGATGTTGAAGTTGATTTAGTATTTGGGGCTCTATAACGTCTGCTCCGAGCAACATGCTTGGTAGGAGAGACATCGGCGTCAGAGAGGTTCGTCGCATCGCCTTTACATGTTCATGTCCTTGTGGCAGCACGACAGGTTGGGGTCTTAACATGAACTATCATTCCAACTGGCAGAGGTGTATGAAAGTTGGGCCGATGTCTTGCCCTGATCGGCTTTGGAATACATTGGAGACCGTGCGTGAATCGTGGCAGCGTCTAATCTATATGGGGTATCTGTCTTTCATTATACGTTTCTCTTTGGATCCAGCGCAGCAGCTCTCGATGCCAATACGTCGTTCTCACGTTCTCCTCAGCGGACGCCTATAGCCATTCCTCCTGGCTGCTCGGAGATAGTCCCTTGCCCCTCAGATAGCCTGATCCGCTGGTTTGCTTTCAGGCGGTGCTCGTGATTATGAGAGCGAGTAGCTAAATCCGTCACCCTGATAAAAAGTATGGTCGTGACTGGACAGCTGCAAATTCTCCCGAAGATAATGTAGCTTTGGTGCTAATGGTCGAGTAGTATGTAGGTACCACACCAGCTGCTTCTGCTCATTCTTCGTGCTGCTCCTCTTCGAGTAGTCGCTCTCTTCTCCTCACTTCACGCTCGATCCGCTGGATTCGGCTCTCCGAGTGCGCCAACACTTGGGAGCCCACCACTGCCCCGTTCTCGTACCATGATCGCACAAGCGCCTCGCTTCTACTCCGGAGCGCGGAAATCTCTGCGGTCTGGGCAATCTGCGTAGCTTCGATGGCCTTCATACGCTTGGTGAGCGCGATCAGGCTGGCGCTGGCGGAGGAGTCTGGGATGGGAATGTCCTTGACGGCGGTGAGGGCGGAGAGCGTGGCAGGGAAGGAGGACGCGGAGGAGAGGACAATGGATTGGACGGCGTCGGAGTCGAGCTGCGATGGTGGCTGGGACGGAGGAGGCGCGTGGAAGAGGTCTGGATTGGATTTGTCTGCATTTGCGAAAAGATTAGATGTGATGCGCTTGCATGGCCAAGGATAGGTGGTTCAGTGGGCGCGGGAAAGCTGCACTGACAGATTTTGAGAAGCTCCGCATAGACGCGGATCTGGGACGTCATTCTGGTGAATCGTCGCTCTAGGGCGTCCATCTTTTCGACCGCGGTCTCACGCTGACTCTGGCTGGAGAAGGGAGAGGCGGTGGTGCCGTAGAGGAGATGCTCGATTCGCAGGAGGCGCGATTCGAGGAGGGAAATGGTCGCGAGAGTGGTTCTGTCGAGGGGGTCGTCCATTTCTGCCGACATTGTGCGTTGGATTATCGTGGACTGCGTATGAGGGCGGCGATTGACTGCGTTTGCTCGTTTGCACGGCACGGTTAAGTGAAGGACGGGAATATGGAAGCAGTTTGTATGTCATTGGTTGCACGAGGTATGACGCTCTGGAGGAGAAGAAGCTGTTCGCTTTCGGGTTGAAGCTCCCCGTCCGGTAGCGGGCTAGTGCCGTGCGCTGTGATTCGTCGATTTTAAGTGCGCCGTTGATGCTTCATGTCTTTACTACATGTACCGAACTTCTATAGCAGTAAATAATACGAGCTTCATTCGAATCCAGCTTCATAATTGTTGTCCATTAACATGAATAGGCTTCTTGAGCAATGAGCGCAAAGCTGTGACAGCATTATGGTTGTGGCATCTAAGTCTGTTCGTACCTGGTGAAACGAAGGCTCTGTTGCAAGATATCGCCAAGACTCGGTGTATCAGAACACACGTGCCGCCTTTGATTCCGGCGCCTCCAGGTGCTACAAGCATCTTCCGCCTTTACAGAGAGAGTATGGATCACCATGAGGCATTTGAACTAGAGTTCCCACACAGATCAGGCACAGCCCTTATCTATCATGTTTTCGTGGATTTGATTGACAGACAAGTGAGCCCTCGATTGCTGCTCTAAAGGTACCACATACGAGTACAGTGGCATGTCTAGGTAGGTACATGGAGAGGGCCCTGCACAACAACAGGTTTACTTGAAGCGTAGCACGCGACTTATTGGATGATGACAACACAGAATCTACCTACTCTCCATCATTCCTCTTCTGACCCCATCATCACCTTAGTCAATTGTCTCCATCCTGCGCAGATGCATCGGACAGAAGACGGAGTGGCGCAATCGCAATCGGGTTTGGGGTTCACTACAGTAAGAACAACCACAGGCTCCAGCCATTCTGATTGGCTGCGGGTGCCGGCCGCCAGGGTCCGGGGCAC
>LFMI01000073.1:48774-61216 GCA_001050175.1 Trichoderma parareesei | reverse complement strand
GGGGGGGGGGGGGGGGGGGGGGGGGGGGGGGGGGGGGGGCACAGCTTGTATCGGGTGGTTGGCAGTTGGAATACCCAAAGATGGTGGGAACAATCTGTACCTGGACATAGAGTATTGCGGATACCTTTTATGAATGAACGACAAGAAAATATTCAAATCACTCTCCCTAAAGCTGAAAACTTTCGACATTTGTAACATCTGATACGTTGTGCTGGCGACTTGAACTCCCAACAGCTCTGGTTCACATGGGGTGCTAGCGGTGAGGTAGCCATCCATGCAGTCTTCTATGGAGCGGAACTTTGTAGGCGCAATGCACAAATTTTTTTTTTCTGGGCACCACAATTTCAACCGCACGCAACACCACCCGCCGTCCTGTAGTAACTATCCGCTCTTCAACTCTGAAACTGGATGTCTGGATTATTAGCGCCTATGCTTGAATGAGCCCTTGGCTCTCTAACCGTCCACAAAGAATCATCTCAGTCATTCTCCACGCTGGCAGTGAGAACAGCACCATGGTTCATGTAAGTTTGACGCATGACACAGCATTTATAACTGCCCCTCCTTCGACTCAGATTCCACTTCAAGCACATGCTACAATCTTCACACATCATCCATCAAGATAATCATCATTCACCTAGGCAAGCAATATAGCTAATCAACACCATACCTAGACAACAAACCAACTCAGGCTCACAAGGGACCTCACCCACGTCCCCATCACAGCCCTCGCCCTATCCCGCTCACCCTCCGGCCAGCTCCTCGTCTTCGCCGGCGAAGACTCCGACCTCGTCGTCTACGAAGCTAAGACGGGGCTGCTGAAGGGACGTCTGCTTTCTCGGACGAGCGTCTTCGTGGACCAGCCTATTCACGGAATTCATGTGCGGCACGGACGGGTTCTGGTCTGGGGTCACTGCCATGTGGCTATCCTGTCTGTCGAGCGTCTTACCAAGCAGCAGCAGCAGCAGGGTCATGATGGCGTCGTGGACGGCGATGGTGTGATTGCCAAGGCGACGGCTCCCGATTGGATCTTTCACGGCGCTTTTTCAGAACGTGATGATGCCGTAGGAGCCCTCGCCACGGCTCACAACGAAGTCATAACCCTGAGATACTCATCCGACGCGGCAGAAATCCACCTCGGCGCCGCCATTGCGCCTTCAAGACCAATGCTCTACTCCGCCCATCTCACATGGATAGCAGACGACACCGTCCTAGTCGCCGGCGGAACAGTCTTTGGCCACGTCGTCGTGTGGAAATGCCGTCTCGCGAAGCAGCAAACATCATCCACAGAAACGCTCTTCAACTTTGAGGGCCACGAAGGATCAATATTTGGCGTGGACATGTCCACTGTCACGCTCTCCGATGGGAGTTCGGCCCGCATACTTGCCAGCTGCAGCGACGACAGGACGATTCGCATATGGGACATTACTGAGCGCGGCGATGAAGCGTCTCGTTCGGATGCCCGTAAGGCACCGCAAGTCATCGACACAGGCTTTGGCGGCAGCGACTTCAATAACGCCGACGATACTCTGAACCGCAGCAGACAAAACGCCCCTATAGCTGCTGCCATGGGCCACGCCTCACGGATATGGGGCGTAAAGTTTGGCCCGTCGTACGGAGAAGATGCCCTGTCGGTGTACTCCTTTGGCGAAGATGCGACGATGCAGAGATGGCATATGAGGTTGAGCCACGCAACAGCGGCTCAGGAGGCTGATTGCAGCAGCTCGAGGCATCTGACAGGGAAGCTGTCTCAGAGCAAGACATTCTCTCTGCATAGCGGCAAGCATCTCTGGTCGAGAGCCGTGCTGCTCGAAGACAAGGCCGCGTTTGTCGCTACCGGCGGCGCCGATAGTCAGATCTGTCTCATCGACGAATCTAGTCTACTCAATCAGAGTTCAGACAGTCTTGGTCATCTACTGACAATGGACACCGCTGACATTCTCAAGGGTCTAATCGATTCGGGGTCCTCAAACACATATGCAAAAGAGATCATCAGCCGCTACGACTTTCTCTCATATGACCACATTCTCGTCTTAACCAGCCAAGGCAGGCTTCTCCTTGGCCATCTGAAAGAGCCTTACGTTGACCCAGAATGGGAGCAGATCCAAGTCCCCCAAGACCTGCGAGACGACGTCAAGCTTTGCTATGTCGTCAAGGCAATTGCCCCCACGGCAGCTCTGCTGGGCACAACAAGTGGGAACATTTACCATTTTCATCTCCCCACCCAAAGAATAACACAGATTACCTCCGTGCCGGGCAAAGTCATCGAAATGAACAGTCTCCTAAGTAGGGATGGAGTGACCGAGGTATTGATCTACCTCCATGGAAGGGCAGAGTCTCACTACTTGGTGATCGATGTCTCAGCGGGACATGTCCACAACCAGGGGCAGACCAAAGGGCTGGACCCAAGGTTTGTCCCAACAGCAGCTGGAAAATTAAATGACCTGCTCGTCATCGGGTCTCGGCACGGTTTTCTATCCGTCCTAGATCGACAAGAGGATGGAATGTACCACTCGATCCTAGACATCGCGACACGAAGCCGTGATACCATCACGGCCATTCTCCCACTCCCTCCCCAATCAGGCTCGCCGCATGCCTCGCGTTATATCCTCGTCACAAGCCGAGACGGAAAGTACAGGATATACGAGCTGGATCGGCGCGGAGGTTCCATGCTCCTTCACTTGCGACACGAAACCTCGCCGCCCTTTGGACCTATGATCGCCGGCGCGTGGTTTACCCAGGACACTGTGCCTGAACTCGTTCTATATGGCTTCAGGAGTAAAGATTTTGTCATTTGGAACGAGACACGTCGAGAAGAGCTGGCAACCATTGAGTGCGGCGGCGCCCACCGGACGTTCCAGCTGACATTTAGCGAAACAATACCTGGACGGTATCGTTTTGCCTTCACCAAGACATCCAAGCTCTCCATTTCCTCATCAGATCGTTTGACGCATGAGTGGGTGAAGGCTGGGATCCACGGCAGGGAGATTCGAAGCTTGAGTTCCAATGGTCGCTATATCGCGACTGGTGCCGAGGATACCACCATTCGCATCTGGGAGTATCTGCAAGTCGCAGACGGCGCTCAAGCGGAGCTGCGGTGCGTCGCAGCTATGAAAGCGCATATCACGGGGCTCCAAAAGGTTGTTTGGCTGGGCGACGACTATCTTTTCAGCAGCGCTGGCAACGAGGAATTCTTCGTATGGAAAGTGCAGAGCCTGGAGTCGGATTACGCGGGGTTGGCGGTCATGTGTGAGGGCGTCTTCACAGACAAAAGCGAGGATGCAGATCTCCGCATCATGGACTTTGACGTCTGCCAGTCTGATGATGGAAGCAGCATGGTAGTGACCATGGGTTTTTCAAACTCGGTGCTCAAGACATATCGCTACATAAGCGACGGCGGCCGATTTCAACTCCTTGCCAAGGGTAGATACACAGGTGCATGTCTCACCCAAACGCGCCATCTCAGCATGCGCGATCAAGTCCCACGACTGCTCACAGCATCCACGGATGGCCACCTTGCCTTATGGCGGACCGAGCCACAGGAAGGGACCTTGCGCGAGTACGTCCTGGAGCAGGCGGTGCCGTTGCATCAGGACAGCATCAAGAGCCTAGATTTGATCGAATCAGGGGAAAGCTATCAGGTGTTCACTGGAGGCGACGACAACAGCGTAGCTGTAACATGGCTCGGTGGGACCTCGGGCAGCACAGGCAGTGCAAGCTGGGCGTTTTTGAGGCGAAACATCGTGCGCAGAGCCCACGCCGCAGCCATCGCTGGCGTCCTAATGATTCGTCGGCGGACGGGGGTCGTCGGAATAAGCGTGAGCAACGATCAGCGAGTGAAGCTTTGGAGCATCCCTAGCGGCGAGGATGGAAACGTCGAGATGATCAGGGGAGATTGCATCGGTGTGGCAGACGCGGGAGACATCGCAGCAGTCGGCGACCTCGACAGTGGCACGGCGACCATAGTAATCGCAGGCGTAGGGCTCGAGGCCTGGAGCCTAAAGTAATAAGCTGTTCCGGGTCATAAGAAAGCAAATGTCTGGATATAATGGCTTGCAAGAAATGCCTTTATCGCGTAATGGGTAACACGGGCACTCCGTGCGAAGTACATACATATCACGATACGCCTCCTCGATGCTGGGCTGGGACTCGTAGATAGTGACTCGTACGAGTAATACTCCCTGCTCCCCCGGCCATGCAGTCAGACAGTAGGGAGCCAAAGAAGCCCAACGACTGACAGGCCTCGGCCGAATGCTTCGAGGTTACTCCTTGGCTAACGCCGTTTTGAGAGGAGAAGGGCAGTGCCGTGTTGAAGAGTTAGATGGCGTATGTGGGCTTTCTATGGAGCTTCTGCGAAGGCGGAGACCAGGGCCCTTGCTTAGGAGCTGTGACAGCAACGGCTGTGTCGTCATAGTCAGGGTTCAGCTTAGGCCAAGAGGAAGCACCAGGTAGTATGTCCGGCAGGGGTAAGAGGCCGTTCAGCAGTGGTTGAGAGATCTGTTGCTGGTCCAAAGGTGCGAAAGGGCGTTGACGGAGGGGAGTGAGACCAATTTCTCCGGGGACGTGCTGATGCAACAAGGCACGAGGCAGCTAAAACGCCTGTCTCTTAGAAAGAACAAGGGGGAGGCCTTTTTCTTTCCTTTGAGGAACGGAGGGAAGACTCAAGCAAATGAGTGGTGAGGTGTATTAATATCGGCAGTTCTTGCTTCCAGCTGCTGTTGATGAGTAGGTCATAGAGAGAATGGGAGAGAAGACCAGGAAGAGCTAGAAATTTCCCTCCAGAGGTCCACTATCACGATTTGTAGATACGATGCGGCAGCCACCGCCTTGACACCTGCCTCATTCTTGCGGCAGAATTCGTTGGGCAATACTTGCCTCACAAAATGAAAAGAGATCGAAGACAATAAAAATTCAATATACCTTGATAATCGTCATGAATCTCGCCATTCCACACATGCAGCAGCACAAACGGTCCCTATATATTGTCTCTCATCACCGCCAACTACTAGCACGATTCGTCAAGCGAGGTGCAGAGACAGCCTGCGTGACAGGGGTACAGGAACAGGCACGAGTAAGTACCTATTGAAAGTATTGCATGCCTACCTTGCCTTGTCTGCGCAGTAAGGGCAGCAAAGCCGGGCAAGGGTCTCTTTTCTCACGCCAGCCGCAAGAATCATCTCGTATTCAGAAGCCCACGATAGCGCCCTCTTGGCAGATCTAGCAAGCAATTGCTGCTATTGTGACGCAAAGTTTCGACGGGAAGTGGATTCGCGATAGTTGAAGGTACGAAGCACCAATATGGCGCCCGCCCTCCTCCCGAAGGTGCACAAAAGCGCCATGTTTGTCCTGCTCAACGACGTCTCTGTCCCGCTTCGACACTTCATTGCGTTACCTACCCGTGTTATAACTGTCTTCTTGGTAGTACCGTCCTACTCCGTCTGTACCTCTGTATGCTCGACCCGGAGTTCTTGTATCACCAAGGAGAAGCCAACGGCTGTTTGATACCGAGGACAGACAAGCACTATTACGGTAAGCATCAAATGAATAGAGAGTTACCAGAGAGGCCGAGATGCTAATATTGCAGGGTGCAGGTAGCGACTTGATGGATCCCGCCCGATAACGCTGCAAATTCTTCTATGCGGACATAATACATACAGGGCCCTCCAGAAGCGGATATCCATTTAAGAGGGACTCTCGCAGATCGTTCAGGAACAAGGTGTTGCGTCCAGGGTCCGAGTTTCCTCCCACCGCCTCCCAACGCAGACGACCCTTTCCGTTGCACGCGGTTTAACTGGAAACCCTATTTGACTTTTCTCGACTTTTGGACGACCAAGTAATCGGATTGGCTCCATTCTGCCTCTTCTCCGAATCCTGCACCTCAGTCTCCATCTTCAAAGACGTCTCTCCCACGGAGACTCGGTGATTATTCCTCCTTCAGCGTCGAACTTGAAGGCATATATCTCCAAAACATCCCCTTTCCGATCTCCATCATGAGGTCGGTACTTGTATGGGCAGGCTTTGCCATTTCGCAGGTCTTGCTTGCTGCTTCAGCACCTGTTGGTCCTTCGGGGCCGTGTCCAGACGTGAGAACTCTGATCCCCGAAGGTTTTTATCGAATTATCGGTTACTGACCTTTTCTTCACAGGCAATGGTGGATGCCATCCTCCGAGGTGACATGGACCCATCGATCTGTTGCTCCTACGGCCAATGCAAAGGCGACGTTGTCGTCTCTGTCGGATACTAAGCTGCGTTCTAATACTTCTGGGAAGCACCAGACATCGTTCGCAACACGTCATTTCCATAACTACCCAACATGACGGCCAACACTTTGAGGTCATTCAAGGGAACCATGGCGAGATGAAAAGCAGAGCATATTTTGGGACTGGCGTTTTGGGGAGAATGCGGCACCGGCGCACATATGGAAAATGATAGGAGTCGGATGGTCGAGCGTGGTGATTTTTATTGCTTCGAGCCCTCACCAAGGCATTACGGGTAGAGCTGGCCGAATTTAATACAAAAAACTACTCGTTTACTCATGACCGCCTCGCGTTGAAAGTGTGTGTCTAACAAGTGAGAGCTTCGTGGCCCCAAATGGCAAAAGGAGTTACCGCCTGATCACGGGTGTCGTCTCTTTACGCCGAAAAAGGAGCTTGCAAGGGACGAAAACGGCAAAGAGACACGAGTTTGTCGGCCATGTCGTCTACTACCTAATTACGTGAATCGAGCAGTGCGGGGGAAACGGGAGGAACTGCAAGCTGGCATGACAAAGGATGGAATTCATGTAAACGGGCCAGCAAACTTAAGGTAGATAATACTACGAGTATTAGTAGGTACCTATCCATTAGCGCATGCGAAGTGCCGGCAAGAGTATGACGTCCTGTTGCCGGGCCTCTTTGGGCATCTCGATAAGGGGTAGCAATTGGATCGTTGCCAGGATGCGGAATCTGGGCGTGGATGCTAATACGCCTGGACATGGCGCTTGTGATGGGTCTTACAGATGCATGAATCGTGTCTGAAATGAGGAATCTGTTTAGCTCAAGTTTCAGTAGTAATCAATCAGATAAAAATGTCCTTTGGATACCGAGGGAGGGCATCATTTCTTCAGACAAAAGTCTGGCCTGTACAGCTCAGATACAATACTTCAGTCCCAGTTTCATAGGCCCCAGTGCCTGAGGACGAGTAATTGCCTTCATAATCATGATAGCGGGACAGAATGAGGCTGCCTGAATATAGGTTCCACACTCTCTGAAGGGTAAGTTCGGGGTCGTTTCCAAAGATGGGACTCAAGACTACACACATCGTATGGGCTCTGTGAGACTACTAGGGGGAACAAGACAAAGGGGGAAAGAAAGGGGCGGTTGACATGAAGGGACTTACATTGTATGCGTATCGACTTGCATGCTGAGTATTCATTGCTCATACATCTTGTGATTTTTACTGAGGATCAGATGGCTGCACCTGTTCGCAGGTTGCAACTCACACACTGCCGGGTTGTTCGTATGTCTGTGTTCACTTCGTAGTCCCTTTTCCGCACCAAGCTTCTCTCAGTGTGATTCAGTCTTTTCGTCTAGCAAGTGGAGCTAAACCAAATATATGGTTAGAACTGAAGCCTTCCAATAAGAACCAGCGTGAATGGTTTAGTGGTAAAATTCTCCGTTGCCATCCGAGCAACGTCGGGGAGCCCTGGGTTCGATTCCCAGTTCACGCATAGAATTCTCTTTTTGCCTTTATATATTCTTTTTTGTCTTTCAATTTCTCTATGCATCCTCTTATTTGTCTTACAATTTCAAACATATACAACCCATGATTATGGTTACGATGGTTTAAGGCTTGTTGCTGCCTAGCAAGTCAAATAACTTAGTTTGAAGAATACCTCAACACTATCGGCAAAGCCCGGCAGTCCTGTTATCAAATTGTAGGAGGTTCGCACCGAAAACGGAGCAGGCCGAAACACCACGGCACCGGAAGGGAACCGGCAAAGGAGACGTTCAGAAATCTCAAGCGCTCATGTGCAACTTGTGGTTGAGGATCAGAAAGAAGTGACCGTAGCCACTTCTGGTAAACAAACTTGGGGCTGCATGTGAGCATGTCGTGGTAATCCGTGGAAATGGAACATGCCATAAAATCAAGACGAACAAGGATCCACCGAGAATATATCCGTGCCAGTCACAGCTTGAGTTTTGAGATGGGGCCTCTTCTGACGTCGAGCCCGGTGTGGGGGAAGAGGAGGAGGAGACCAGAGCAAAGGTGAATGACTGGTGGGAAGAATATGAAGCCGGCTACGGAAACTCTAGCTTTATGCCGAAGGCTTTCTGAAATCTGTAGCACTACTGAATGATGCCGTGTCCATTTGTTTAGTGGAAGGCTTGGTGTGATATACCTACCTGGTACGAGAACTAGTTCATGTTGGTGCGTAATGAGCCACGGCAGGATAAATTGCAATTAAAGCGTTTTGTTTTCCCGATGCACTTGTGTTCGATCCAACTCCAGCTCGTTTCTCACCGGCAGATGCAATGTAATAACTGGGCAACATCTCGTCACAGACAGAGCGGAAATGGTTGCCTGAATTCCTCCAATTCTCTCGGTCCACAAGTACCTATGGTGGCGGTTCAGACACGCTTGTTCCCCATCGCCGTGATTGGCGCGGGTCAGGATCGGTCTCCGTCTAAACGGCCCCGGACGGCTGCGCTTGGGCATTTCCGGGTGGGATATCGCACCGGTTTGGGGACCAACTGGGAAACAATTGGGCAACGAGCCACCTGTTACATGCGGGAACTTGCAAAGTGCGAGGCACAGTCAAGCATTTATCAGTCGGGGACGCTCGCAGCAGAGGCGGAGAATCGATAAAAACCCCCACATCATCATCGCATGGGGACGGAGAGGGGACGGAGAGGGGACGAAGGAGCTTCTGGAGGTGGACTTGGTATCAGCTGCCTTACCTTTTATAGCCGTCATTACCTTTCTGGATCCCAAAAAGGCCAGGAACAGAAGATCAAAAGCAGAGAAGAGAGCGTATATAAGCATACGCACGCTCCCTCTGCTCCGGCATTGTGGTTGATATCCAAGCCCGACATTCCTTTCAAGTCTCAAACGCCTCGTTCGCCGGTCACCGCGCATTCACAGCTCGCCATGTCGCCTTCTGCAGTCGATGACGCTCCCAAGGCCACGGGGGCAGCCATCTCAGTCAAGCCCAACATTGGCGTGTTCACAAATCCCAAGCATGACCTCTGGATTAGCGAAGCTGAACCCAGCGCCGATGCCGTCAAATCTGGCGCCGATCTAAAGCCCGGTGAGGTGACCATTGCTGTCCGCAGTACTGGTATCTGTGGGTATGTATAATGCTTCTGTCCACAAGGCGCAAGCGCATAGGAACAGAATGCTGAACGAATACGAACAGTTCAGACGTTCATTTCTGGCACGCCGGCTGCATTGGGCCCATGATCGTCGAGGGCGACCACATCCTCGGCCACGAGTCTGCCGGTGAGGTCATCGCCGTCCACCCGACTGTCACTAGCCTCCAAGTCGGCGATCGGGTAGCCATCGAGCCCAACATCATCTGCAACGCATGCGAGCCCTGCCTGACAGGTCGATACAACGGCTGCGAAAAGGTCGAGTTCCTGTCCACGCCACCAGTGCCCGGACTGCTGCGACGCTACGTCAACCACCCAGCTGTTTGGTGCCACAAGATTGGCAACATGTCCTGGGAGAATGGCGCGCTGCTGGAGCCCCTGAGCGTGGCTCTGGCCGGCATGCAGAGGGCCAAAGTTCAGCTCGGTGACCCCGTACTGGTCTGCGGAGCTGGTCCGATTGGATTGGTCTCAATGCTGTGCGCTGCTGCCGCCGGTGCGTGCCCGCTTGTCATCACAGACATTTCGGAGAGCCGTCTGGCGTTTGCAAAGGAGATCTGCCCCCGCGTCACCACGCACCGCATCGAGATTGGCAAGTCGGCCGAGGAAACGGCCAAAGGCATCGTCAGCTCTTTCGGGGGCGTCGAGCCGGCCGTGACTCTGGAGTGCACCGGTGTGGAGAGCAGCATTGCGGCGGCCATCTGGGCCAGCAAGTTCGGGGGCAAGGTCTTCGTGATTGGCGTCGGCAAGAATGAAATTAGCATCCCATTTATGAGGGCCAGTGTACGAGAGGTCGACATCCAGCTGCAGTATCGCTACAGCAATACCTGGCCTCGTGCCATCCGGCTCATTGAGAGCGGCGTCATCGACCTATCCAAATTTGTGACGCATCGTTTCCCGCTGGAGGAGGCCGTCGAGGCATTTGAGACGTCAGCAGATCCGAAGAGCGGCGCCATCAAGGTCATGATTCAGAGCCTGGATTGAGAGTGAGCTGCTACCAGGGTAGAGGCAGATACCTAATAGATGATGAAGATGGAAAGACTGTGGTCGCAAGAATCGGGCGGATAGGGAGTTGGCTGTAATGGTTTGCAAAGCATTAGTGCTTTCTTTTTGTGCAATGATTCCATCTTTCTCTATTCATAACTTCCGGGGCTGTTCTTGCCCCTTTTCTTCCCCTGATTTTTGCTGCTGCTAGAGATGACAAGATGCGATCCATACCTACCTATGAGAGATGGTAGGGCGAATGAGACTAGCTATGTATGGCTGAAGAAACAAAATATCCAGATCAAGGGACAAAGGTGAGATGGAAGGGGAGAGAGGAAACAACAAGAGAAGAAAGAGAAAAGTTGGGACTATAAAAAGTCTCAGAGAAACCTTGAAGCATGATAATCCAAGCGCTCCTTCCTTTCACTCGAATGAGGCCATGATGCGATAACGTCAGGAGGTAGCAGTACTAACGCATGCACGCCATCAGCGCCTGCAAATGCACGAAACTCAGCACTGGCAGCAGGTACCTATACCTTCGGCCCGGAACCCATGGATACCTAGGTACAACTTGAACCTGCTGAAGCTGCAAGCGCTCGCCTCCGCCGTGCCTTCCAACTTTCCCAATTCGGGCCAAGCCCCCACACATCACACCTTTCGGCTTTGCGACCTCACGAATTCTCCCGAGCTTTTTTTTCTCCCTCATACAGGACATCCAACTCCATAAAATCCCGTCAATTGCGCTCCGGACAGCGATTCCGCCCTGCCTCCCCGAGACGAGCCTCGACGACACCCGCCGCTTCTCCCTAGAGCCGCCCCGGATTCCTCCTCGCCGCCTCTCTCCTGTATCGCTCTTTAGCACCGCCGGTCCAGCCGCCAGTTTCCCGCAGAGGAGAAAAAAAAGTCGAAAAACGAGACATCATGGCCCCCTCATCGCTTGCTCGCCCCATGCTCCGCTCGCCGGCTCTGCGCCAGCTTGCCTTCCGCCGCTTCGAGAGCTCGGCCGCCAACAAGGCCACTGAGACCGCCAAGGATGCTGCCGGCAAGGCCAAGGAGTACCAGGCAAAGGCTGCGCAGGGCCTGTCGCGCGTCGCGGGTGCCGCTGGCCCTGCCATTGCCGGCGCTGCTCGTGGCCTGACCAGCGCGCTCAGCAAGGTCGGTGGACGCACCGGCAAGCTCATCAGCTTCATTGAAAGTATGTCACGGCCGCTGCCCTGTCTTGAATACATCCTGTCGCGCATTGCTGACCCGCGCTTGACCTCGAATAGAGCAAACTCCTCAGGCCGTCTACTACGGCAAGGTCGCCCTCGAGACTGGCAAGATTGTCTTCCACGCCCAGAAGATGAGCCCTCCGTAAGCGATTTGCCTTTCTCTGTGCCCAACGACGGATGACACTGACCATTTGATTCGTAGTTCTCTCGCCACCTTCCAGAGCTACTACCAGTCCCTGTGGCAGTCCATCCGAAGCGGCGCCATCCTCAAGTCTCCTCAGAACCTCATCCAGCAGGTCCGCAGCCTGACTCCCGGTCAGCTGGTTGCTGGCGGTGTTGTCTTTGCTGAGTGCTTGGGCTTCTTCACCGTTGGTGAGATGATCGGCCGATTCAAGCTGGTGGGCTACCGCGGAGAGACCGCGTCGCACCACTAAACGTGTCTGCGAATGTCGTATCCCCTTTACCGTTTCAGCGCAAAAGTAAAGAGCATTTGGGCGTCGACACATTGAGCCTGACCTTGGCCAGGCTCGCCTGGTGCTGCAACATGGAAGAAGCCCCGTGGTAGAAGACAAAGCCTGGAGAGGAAGCAGCAGAGGTGACGAACGCGCACACAGCACTCACATAACATGTACCAAGAGAAAAGCAAAAACACAAAACGGCATGTACGGATAGACAAAGAGGACCGGAATAGACGAAAACATGGTCGGTGTCACCAAAACTCCGACTGGTGAAGCGAGGGGAATATCTGGTGTGACCAGTTGGTTGGCAGGGGCGAAAAGCAAGGAGAATGCGTGGCGGGCGAGGGCTAGGAGGGATGAGGAAGGGTTTTTTTGGTCTTGGTTATCGGCAGACCCCTCCTTGGTCCTCGCGTATACGTGTGAGCATCTGGTTTTTGGACTTTTT
>LFMI01000073.1:12415-48697 GCA_001050175.1 Trichoderma parareesei | reverse complement strand
ACACACACACACACACACACACACACACACACACACACACATACCATGTACACCAGAGACTTGATCTGTTGCTACAGTAGCAGCAGCAAACAGCTCCTTAATCCACGACCAACTCAACCTTCGGATGGTCAAGTCCAACCTCCTTCTTTTCGCCTCCTTGTCCTTGAACCGGCACCCGGCCCAGTCCTGCCGACGAGTCACTTGAAATCCCGTGCCGCCTACTTTTCGTAGATTGACCCTGTTGCATGCGTGGAGCCCGGTGGCTTGATGGGCTCGAGCCGACTGGCCAGAAGACATTCTCGTCTGTTGTTTTGTCTGTTGTACTAGCATCTTTGCTTTCCTGCACTCTGTACTTTTCTGGACTGGGATCTTCAAATGCCCTTGCAGAGAGTATCAGTGTTCATGTAGTACAGTAATATTATTATACCTCCCGTCTTTGCCTGACATCCCTGGTACGAGCGATCCTCCCCCTTGCTAGACCTGTCATATTCCCGGCTCCCTGCTCCCGGCTCCCCGGACGAGGAGCAAGTACAGTACAAAGTAAAGTAGGTAGTAATACGAATTGTACATACATAGGCCTCACATCGAGACAGAACACGCAGACACATGCAAATACCTACCTACCCAGTAGTCTATCACCTGCTACATACCTACCTAGCCAGGCACTATGCAGAGGTAAAGTAACTAAGGTAGTGATCCGAGACGTTCTGTGATGCGCAGTCTCTAGGTATCTTCTTGTAGTTCTAACACGAGACAACTGCAGTGTTCAATCGAGCAACTGTCGAGTGCCCTCACGCTTTTCCATTCTCCAACAACAGCCCACCTTAAACAAAAGCAACCTTTTCCCAACCCGTTTCAAGCCTCCTCTCAGTCTCTCAAATTTTCAGTCGCATTCTGCTTCCCGTCTCTGAACTAATCTGCCCGGTCTGCTCCCATACCCTTCCCCTGTCTATTACCTACCTAGGGACCACCTAGACTCCCCAGACCTAAGGGGACCTTGTCCCGGGTTACATGGCGCTGGTAGGTATCCATCCATGCATCAGCGTTCCAGGTGAAACAATGCAGGAGGCACTCTCAACTGTATCATACAAGGGCCATATGATATACTATCTCCAAACTATTGTTTTCTTTTTCTTTTTCTTTGCCTCTTCCTTTGCACCTGGCCACATGGGGATGTTTTAGTACCTTGTTAGTGTTTCGTAATTGGGTGATTCCGGCATCTCTTGGTCATGTCCACCGCTTGCCGAGATGCCCCTGCTAGCAGTAGTGATTTCCTAACCAACAACATACCAGAAACAAAGCACGAGTGGTATCAACACCCTCAAGTTCAAAAGACCCGATCTATCCAATCGACAGCAAAGAGTGAAGCTGTACACAATGCCCCTGTAACGCCAATCCCAGTCGGTCTCTTATCGCCATCACTTCGTGTTTGCAACGGCCGAGTCCCAAAGCGGTCTGGCCGACTTGTTTCTGTACACCTGTTTCCCATATTCGTTCTAAGTCCCTACAATGCCTCTAGCCATCAAAATCTCTCCGATTTTTGTTTTTTGTTGTTATATGATATGTCATCGAGAGCAAGGGGACGAGAAAGGATGAAGCGAGAGGGAGAGAAAAGGAGTAGGTCTAAGCTCAAGGACATTATTCAGTATGATCAAAGGCTGGCCTTTGTCGGGCACCATATCGTCAGTAACGTGAAGAATGGAGAACTCAAGGTCATGTATCCGGCTATGGGCCCCCCAGCAGTGCTTCATCCGAATGAGACAGAGCCAAAGTATCCAAACCTCGTATACTTCTGGTTCTCGAATAGGCTTCGTCTATGTCTGTATGAGAATCTTGGTGATGGTTGCTTGACGCCTTGCAGCGTCGGCGACGGTCATATATGATGCGGTAGCTCACATAGCGCGGTGGGCTTCTGTAGCTTCGAAAACAGGACAAGCCGCAGAACGCTGGCTCTCGCACTGCGGGTCGCCGTTTGTATTATGTGGACGCAAGGATGCTGTTTCTCCTCTCTATCCAATTTATTGGCGACCACAGCCTTTTAAACAGAGAATTCCTCTCTTCTAGATGGCTGCGTATCGGAGTCTCTCTCTTTGACGGTTTGAGGCTCATCTTCGTTTGGTTTTCTGGCTGTCCAAATGTGTCTGCAAGCGTGATTAGTTATAGCTCCGGCAAAACTGTATTTGTCAGGGGCGGGCGGCTTACAGAGTGCAATAGGCGCGGTACCGCAGAATGCACATCTCCTTCTTGGCTCTGCTACAGAGGTCGACGATATCCTCCTTGGTCATGCCGAGTTTGTCAATCATTGGCATCATGCTCATAGCCTCAAGGCCGAGGCTGAAGGCGAGGTTGAACCAACGGGCACACTCCCGCTGGTGGCGATCGGGAGACCACGGGTTTACGTAGCACCGGATTGTTGTTTCGGAGAAGTCTGTGAAGCCAGCCGCTTCCATTCTACGTCTGGTAGCCTCGCCTGATACCGTGACGCTGCGATGGTAGCGATGCATGGCGCGTTGGAATAGCTGAGCCCATTCGCGAAGAGCCGAATGTATTGGGAGATCGTCGTTCTCCCATCGCGGCATCCAGTCAATCTCCAGTTGCTCGACATAGCCGACGCCGGGGGCCAAGTGCCTATATACGCACGTCAGATATGGGGAGCAGGTCGTTGGATACACGAGTCACGCACTCAAAGACCTTGCGGTAGACATGGGGCCACTTGTCATCTCTTATGCTGCCGTATAGCAATCGCATATGGATCAGTTCGCAGTCCCGAAGCAGTGGCTCCCACGAGGGCTCTTCAATGTCAAACTGCTTGGTTGTTACGCCTCGAGGAATGCTATCCAACAAATGCATTAGCGCTTGACAAAAGGTCGAGCTTTTGAGGGCTCACAACTTACAGGGCTGGCTGGATCTGATTCAGATCAACGGCCATGATTTCGGCATCCTTGGCATACCTGAATAATGTGAGCAGATGACACAGCGAAGTTTGGATCTACCTCTTATAATGACTTACTCTTCCACAACATTGTATGCCCAGATGCCCGTGCCTGTGCCGAGATCCATGATTTTCGGCTGTCCATCTTTCCTCAGGGGAGTTGAAGTGACCTTCTCGTCTCTTGCAACGAGGAAATACTTGTGAAAGACATCTAACCTATTGAGCTCCTCCTGGTGATGTTGTTAGTCGCAAGAACAGGCGCGAAGGGTATTGACGCTACAAAGAGACAAACCCTGTCTATTGGGAAAAGGTATTTCCCAGGCTTCCAAGAACCATAAAAGCGACCGTGCTCCCAGAACCCATCCTGCAGAACTCTCTCCCCAGATTCAGTGGCCGGCTCGCTGACCGGTTCCCCAACTGTTAGTCGCAGACTTGTGGCTGGCGAAGGCGGAGCAGTAGCTTGGGAGGGTGGAACACACCCGTTGGGAGCGTTTCGAGACATGGCGTTTATAGTGAGTAATGGCGAATGTTATGAGGGCCAACAGGAGGGGCGGGTCAGTCCTTGGGAATGCAGGTGGCGGGCTCCAGGCGGATGTTCCAGAGTCCAGTGGCAAGGGGTCCAGGAAGGGGGAGGGGGGGAGGACGGGTCAGTAGTTATAGCCGGTGATTGTGAGCCGGTCAAGGAGATGTTAAATAGCTATAACAAGTTTGTTAATCTAAAGCCATTCTTGAAAAGAAGAAGCGCATGTGATGGTGTTATAACAAGGAGTGGAGCGAGACCCTGCTTGTTAAGTACATTATAACGCGTGAGGATGTCTTGGGCTAGGAACAAGTGACACTTCTACCGAAATAGAAGCCCAAGGGCGGTAGAAGGCGACAGAAGAGGTCGAAAGGGGGGAAAGAGTGTAACGGCTTGAAATCGCGGGGAGGTGCCCACTTCAAGGCAAGGGGCGAGAGACATAAACATCTGCCGCAAGGGTTGACGATGGTAAGGAAAGGGAAAGACGGTTCAACCTTGATGATTGGTTTCCAAAAAGGAAGACGGTTGACTGAGCACAGCATTCATACCCTGGCCAGACACAATGGCATGCATGGCGCCTTCCAACGCGCATCATGGCAGTAAGACAGGATGGGATAATAAATGGAGGAGCAGATGGAGCCGAGCAGGCGGGCAAGATGGTGTAGGGCAGCCAGACGAACAACAACAAGACAGAGAGCAACTTACATGAGAAATTCAAACTGGCCGAGAGGTCAAGGAGGTGACACAGGTACTGATGTCTGTGGTACGAGGGGGTTGCCGCACAGATGCCGTAGGTCAGAATAAGCGACGATCCCATATGTTTGTGTGACCTGTCGAGGGCAGCTGCTGTCCCAACTCTCACGAGACTCCTTGAGAGAGGTAGAAGTCCTCGACCGGGGTCACCTGAGCCACCGGAGCAACCAATTTGCAGCTCGAATGCAGCGACAAGGCTAGGGCGGAGCCAGAGGTGCGAGGCAAAGGAAGGGCGCAATCGTCCCAGGCGGCAGCGTGGACGGCTCCGGTTGGAAGACACAAGCGAGTGACGGCTGAGAGAGCGGAGAAGGGCGGTATAGAGAATTATCACGACTCCCAGGGTTGAGGTTGAGACTGTCGTTCGGCGGACTGGAGAGAGGGGGGGCGAGGACGGCTAGCCCTTTAAGACTGGCGCGAAGCTCGGGTCCGGAGTGGACCAGCGGCTGGAGGGAGGAGGTCGACGAATGCCGAAGTGAGAATCGACAGACGGCGGTTGAGAGTCGTTGGTTCAATGACAAGTGTCGCGAGCTTCTAGGGCTCTTTGGGGCTTGGTGGATTGACGCGAGCCCGGGATCAATGGCCTGCCTCCCCTACTAGCCAGCAACGAAGAGGCAAGGGCTGCCAAGTTGGTGAAAGTTTGGGTCTTTGCCTCGTCTCCCTTGTTGTCTCCGTTGGTGCTGGAGTCGACGGCCACCAAGGCTGGTGTGAAAGCTGATTGGGATGGGCAATGATTGAAGATATGATTGAGATTGGGTTGAATAGGTGGAGCAAAAGCGCAAGAGAAAGGAGTGGTTGAGTCGACCCAGTCTTGGGGAGGGGGGGCGAAAAAAGCGAGGGAGCGAAACACGGCGCAGCGATGGGACGAGAGATGAGCTGTGAGAAAGCAGAGGGAGGGACGGCAGAGACGAAGCGGCGAACGGGATCCCGAGAAGCTGGGACCAAGCAGCAGCGGCCGGCAGAGGAGTGCGAATAACAAGCACGGCAGAGGCAAGGTAAGGCAAGGTATGGATGCTCTGCCTCGCCCAGACACCGATGATTTGCTGGGTGGTTTGGCGCTAGAGCAAATGAGCCCCGAGGCCTGAGCAGGTCAAGTGGAGGGAGAGTTGAGGCTAGCCGTTCGATAGCAGCAGACGAAGGAAGACGCGGCGGGCAGTGGAGGTTCGAAGCGGACCTCGAGGTCAGTCGCTGGTCGACGCTGGAGCCAGGCAGGGCTGCTTCTTCTCCAGTCTTCCTTGGTCTGCCGCCCTGGCTGCTCTCGCTCGCGCTGCCACTCCCTGGTCGCGGGGATGCCTGTGGTTGCTGCTGTTCTGCTGTGCCCGTCCAGTTGTGCTGTGCTTTGTAGCGCTGCTTCGGGCTCGGGCTCAGGCTGAGGCACTCTCCGGTGCTCTGGATCTGGTGTGAAGCTGTCTGCGGGTCTGTCGATGCTGGCGGCTCGGCCCCAGCCCTGACGTCGTGCAGGCACAGACACAATCACAGGGGCAATCAAGCACGAGCTGACAAGAGACGAGTTGTGGCGAGACGAAGCACAGCCGGGCAAGGCGAAGAAGAACATAGAGGCCAGAGTGTTGAGGTAGAGGGAAAAAAAAATTGGTTGAGGACATGGGCAGCGAGTCCCAGGCCAGCCTTTGGCACCTCAGTGTTACCAGGAAAGATTTGGGTGGTGTGTGGCGTGGATCCAGAAGCACCCAAGATGCAGGAGCTGCCGCCGTCTTTCCATTGGGGCTTGCCTCTGGGCTTACAAGTAGGGGCTACCCTCGTCTGCGCTGCGGGCGTGTACTCGGTCCGCTTGCAAAGGTAGCGATACGGAGGCTGATGCGGATGCCGGGCTGCGACTGGTGCTGGCAGCGCTGCTGCGTTGTACTGCTCCAGGCATGAGGTACTGCAGTACGCGGCACATCGGCGCCAAAGCGGTACCGCTACCTTGCCTCTACCCCCTGCGCTAAATCCGTCCCGTGCGGCCCTCCTTAGTACACTTTAGTAAGTACAAGTACCTAATCCACTGAGGCCACTGCCGGATGGCCATCAATCTCATCTTTGTTCGGGCCGCTCTCCTACTAATGGCAAAGTAATACCTTACCTTACTCGTACGAGTAATACTGTGATAAGGACCTGTCGCCATGCAAATTCTGCTCGTTAACTGACCTGACACATAATCGGCTCTCGTCGCCGAAGCGGCCGGGGAAATCCCCTACCGGCGGGCTTCTTCATGTCCGTCACCGTGGACCTACCGAATGCCTCGATCTTCAAGGCCGAGAGGGTATTTCAAAAGCCTAAAGCACTGCTGCACCGTAATCCCTCGACGGCAGGTAAATACATGCTCCATGCGTACCACCAGCACAGGCTACCTTGGGCCTGCATCAACACTGGTGGCTTCAATGGGGTGGGACGGCTTGTGCAAAGCAGCTTGTTGATGACCAACAGCCAACAGCTCCAACACCGGGCACTCCATCCCCGGCCGCTCTGTTGGACGTCCTTGCATGGATTTGGGAGCAAACAGCATTGAGACAAGCCACACACCCGTACGAGTACGCCCTTGGGGCTCTGATTATTACATCCAGACACTCGCCATGCAAGCAGAAGAGCTGATGACCAAGTACTATTTGATATCAATCTCAACCCGCCCAGCTAATGAGATGCCGAGCTGGTAGCAGACCTGACACGCATACCTACATACATGCACACTACAGGTACACGCTCGCATGCATGTGGCATCCCTTCTCCGTCTCCCAAGCCTCTCGTCCGTCTAGGTCGATTTGCCTCACTTCTCCAATGCTGATTCGTCCAGCGGCGCCTGCAGCATGGGCTCCGTAACTGCGCATAGTCCTGCAGGTCCTCAGCCACTGCAACGCACCTCTGGGCCTCACCACACCCTCACTTGGCCTTGTGCTACAAGCACCAGTATGTGTCTCATTTTACAATAGTACTTCATTTCATTTCATTTGATCCCGAGTGCATTTCATGCCATGGCTTTTGCATCCTTGAGCCTTAATCCTGCCACCGCTAGCCATACTCCCGTCTGCATCAGCCATCCTTACCTTTCAGCCCTCTCTCCCCAACAAGCCAGCCATCATTCCGTAGAACCGGGAGGCTTGGAGCCGCGGCTCTCGACTCTGACGACTCTTGGACAGGCCCCACGCCTCCGTTCCCCACGCCCACAAGCTTCGGTCCACCTAGGTACCAGCATCTCTGCCGGGTACTCTTCCTTCGACCTACACCAGTACTTGTACTTAGCTTTAGCGTTGCGCTCACCTAGGTAGCTTTGTGAATACTACCCATTGCTGGCCCTGAAAGTAGAGCTACCTTGCCTGCATGGGGCTGCACGTACCTACCGCTCCTGTTGGATCCATGCTCGCAGCCTGGGGATCCCTTTTCTGTGCTTCCATGCCCCAACTGCGGCTGACCCTTAGTGCCCGCTGCTAGGGGTGAGGGTGCTGGCTGGTATCAGATCAATGCGCTGCTGCTCGTCAAGGGGACATGGGCATGCTCCCAACCCTGTCCCTCCGTCATCAACGCCTGATGCTTGAGGGCATTCGCGGCATGGTTGCCAGCTTTTGACGAGGATTTAGTGCAAGATCGCTCGTTGCCCTGCTTGATTTCCTACCGAGACACCAAGACACCTACTACATGTAGGTACCTAGGTAGGTAGTTGAAGTGCCGGTGAGACACACTGCAGGAGTGCCTGTGGTTTACCTTGTACCCGTACACGCATACCCTTGTAAGACAACCATCTCACTTTTGCAACGGTTAGACAGCCCACAAGGTTGCTCATCTCAGGGACCACCAGCACTCCTGCCTGAAAGTGGCTCAATGGTTCCGAGACATCTGTGCCGTCTGCTCCTCTGAACTCCGTACCTATCATCTCATGCTCCCTCGGGCTTTCATACATATCTCAGTACATACGGCACGGCAGTCTCCGTCTCTTACAGGTTTCTACTAACCTAGGTATGAGGGCCCACCCTGACGTTATGGTACTTGAACTTCATGTTGACGGCTGACCCTTGCCTACCTACCTACATGTAGCTAAGGTATCTACCTACACATGTAACTTGCGCGCATCTTGACGCTGCCTGGGGATAAGGTATTACCCCCCGCCGGAGCGTCCATAGGCCAACGACATGGACTGCATTGCATGTACATGTGCCGCCCACGTCTGAAGCCTCTCTCTGCTGTGCCAGGATCAAAGCAGACGGCCATCGGCGACCCTGCTCGGCAGAGCAAGTCGTCGTCCTGCAACTCGCTGCAAGCGCAGTTGATCCTGCTTTGTGATTGCTTCCAATATTTCGTACTCTACCTATTACCTAGTATGCAGAAGCCAATTCTCTAGGTACAATAGGCTCCCGGATAAACTAAGGCGGAGCAACTTTTTCCACAAAAAGAGGCAAATCCGCTTTCTGGACCGGAATCTGTGCTTCCAACACATTCATCAACCTAGTCACCGTAGCTTTGGCTACCACGCTTCAAGGACGTGTCCACAGTCAACGAATTCATGTGACGTACGACGTGGGTCTGATCGATGCCGTATTTGCATCTCCTGACCATCGGGATCCATGTTTTCAGTCGAAGGGGGGGCCGGTGCATGAACAAAGCAGGAACAGACAGGACAGGTATTAGAGGGAGGACGCGTACATGTAGCTTGTCCTCAGCTTACAACGGTGCTCCGTGGATTCCAAATTAGTCCTTAGCCCGCTGTTTTGCATCAATTTGGTCATATACCTGCAGGATATGGGCCGGTTCCGTGGGAGTCGGAAAAGCGTCTCGTGTCAAGGGAAGAGATCCGTGTGTACGGAGTGCCTATGTACATGTAGGTATGTCAGTGGTATGAGACACCAGCACAGCGGAGACTGCCGGTACGGGTGCCTGAGAGACCGACGACATGTTGATCAATGATTGCCTTCCCCAAGTCAATGGCTGCTTTCCCCAAGTCAATGACTACATGAATGAGACCGGACAAGAAAGGCTTCTGCTAGGAGTGCAAGGAATCAAGAGGGAAGAAATTACACTCCTATCGCACGTCGTGCTGACGGATATTCCGTCCGATTATCATGTCTTTCCCTCTCGTCCATGGTGAGACCAGCTCATCAGACCTTGTCCCGGCGCGACCCGCCAATAGTCCCACTTGAGACGGCCGAAGTGTAAGTCGACCAACAGCAAGTCCTGGGCATCACGCCGAGACGGTCGACGATGTATTGGCCTCTGAAACCACGGCCTAGCCGGGCCCTCAGGTGACTCGTACAAGTATACACGTCGACTTGCCGGCGGTATACGGAGTACGTGACTGCGCGTCTCTTGTTTTATAACAAGGCACTAATCAAAAGGACCACAGCACAACGACGGCACCAAGGTTCACGTGGCCGATTCTACGACCGTGAGACTACTAAAACTCCCTTCAATGCTGGCTTGACATCAGCTGCTGTACAAGGGCCAGATGCCCTGGCACTGTTCCATCGCCACTGATCTGATCACCCATGGCAGCGGCCTTCCTCATTGTAGAACCTACCTACCTACTTAGGTACTATTGACCTCCCTATTCTCATATAATAGACTTCGTTTTTATCCACAACCAACGGTTTCCGGAGTCCTGCGTAAAGACGGTAGATTCCGGATTTTATTAGATCTCTCTCAGGCAGCCATAAGGTAGGATTGCAGAAAGCTGTCAGGCGGAGAGGATGATGTCGTGGTTCAGCATCCATCCTGCATGCGTCTACCTAGACACAGGATAAACCTCAATGCTTCACGTCCACGGCTCAATGTGTATCCCAATATAACTTTCATGACAGGCTGGAATTGATGAACACCATCTCTCAGCCAGTGTGCGGGAGCTCATTCTTTACTGATATCAAATTGGACCTAATTCAGTACTAGGTGCATGTAGGTGCTGATACCTAGTAGTACCTTACCGTAACATACCTACTTAGGTACTAGGTATGAAGTATCACATAGGCACACATGTTGCATGTCACATCCTGGCAGGGCGGTAAGACCACTGGTACAATTCAAGCCGATCTATAACATGGATCATGGTACCGATTGCAATTGCTTTGCGAGGCACTTTGTACACGCCTAACACTCTTCATATACAAAGGACAAATGGTGAAGCTTAATAGGTAGGTTTGTAGGTACTCGTTTCGTAACATAAGGTATGTACCTAGATCGATGCGGGCAAAGCTCATATCATGTCTCGAGGTGTGTTGGTTAGATGGATATAGCTACTACCTATGGAAGGTACTACCCAGGACGGCTGCTTGTGGTGATACTGCCAGACCTACTACCGCTCTAGGTAAGCGGTCACACCTCGTCACCAACTGGATGCACCTTGCCTTCAGATTCTGCCATGAGATTCAACTTCTCGCATCTCCTCCGTCTCGCATTTTCCTTCTTCTCACCCTCAACTTCCCGCATTGCCGCTGGTGCCGATGGGGCGTTACACGATGCTATTCGAAACCCCGCGCCCCAGCCGTTCCCCGTACCTACAACAAGCACTACCCAAGTACTTCGCACGACACATTCATTCGGGTCCTAACACGCGAGGACGTCGCAACGGCCATTCGAGCCTTGCGAACTCCGCCACCCCATAACGAGGCCCTGATATCCCAGAACCAACAGCTCCATGACAGCCGAACCTACCTACCTGTCCATATGAATGGCTGGGGCTTTGTGTAGGTGGTGCTGGCGGGGCTTGTCGAGCGATACGATGTAACAACGCCCAGAATGCATACCTACCGGAGCACTGCTACCACATATAAATTTCTACATGTAGGTTTACGACTTCTCGAGTTCTTGAAGCGACCATGCTCAGTCTGCTCATTATCTTAGCAGCTCCTCAGCAACTTCAACAATGACATGTTCGCCTCGTCGCCCGTTTACTGATGAGGCTCAGTCCAGGGTATCGCAGACAGCGCTGCCGCCGGGAAGCTCGCAACGTCTAGCTGGGGTTCCCCTGACCATGGATCGGCATTCGCATGACAACCCGCCCCATGCCATGCTACTTCTATCCCTCAACCATCTGTGGCAGTAATCGCGCCGGGTTAAAAGGCTGATTATGAGAGAGGGCTCCAGAAAGCAACTTCTTTCTGGTTTCTTGTCGACTTCTTGGAAAAGTTTTGGCAACTCCCAACGTCGTATCGCGCAACGGAGTGGGGCCACAGGCCGCTCCATAGGAGGGCCGAGCTAGCATCCTTTGGCCAAACGCATAAACTTGAAGAACCAACAACACACCATCTCGACGACGACTTCGCCGAACAAAAAGACGCTCCCTCGGCCTTCGTCTGTTCGTCTTCTTACTCCAGACCCGTCTCCGTATATGACCTGTCACTTCTCCGCCTCCTGCTCGCCACCTCTGCGCTGCGTTTTCCTGTGGAGTGAATCGGAAGTAATCATGGTGTTTCTGATCACTCCGCCAGCATTGGGACGACTATACAATCAACTGCCGACTATGGTCACATCCCGCACTGGCTTGCGCCACTTCCGGATTGATGATTTGCTCAAAACTCCGACTGCGGATGTTGGACGTATGAGCACTTGAGGGGGTCGGCTTTCCAGGAAGTCTCCCTGTTCAGGCGCGTACCTCTAGCCGGGTCAGTGCCAGTTAAGCATCCCTGAACCCTGTTCGTTCGCCGCACTAAATGTTGCAGAATCGACTCTCTACAGGGGACTTTGCGCCCCGTATTATCATCTGTCCTGTATGTATGTGCATCCACAGCGCGGCTGCTTGTAGCGGCGGAAACGAATGGGTGTTGAGGAGCCTCTTCATACAAGCATTCCCAGATACCACGGGCCGTGGCACAACAAAGAGAAATGGGACACTCTCCTCTCAGCATGATATCACCTGCGAGAGCATGATGATGGTAATCATGACCGTCTACCGACGGTTTGGTTACTAGTCGGTGATTTTATTACCGCGCGGGACAAGATTAGGGTGACGTTCGTTGCGACGGCGATGTGCTGAGTGGGTGCGCATCAACCGGGATTGCGTCCTTTACTCCCGTTTCGTGTACTTCGTGTTCTAGGTCTCGTCTGCAACTCCACAGTTACCGTTACTCCTGCAAGAGCGCAACTCATGGAGCGCCATCAAGTGATGGCGCTCAACATCCAGTCTTGGCAAATCAACCCGGTTGCCCATGCCAAGGGAAACCACAGATCCGTGGTAGCAATGTGACGTTAATCGTCTGTCAGTCGGAACCAATTGAGCCTTGAGAGGACGGCAAGCGAACGGGAAGAGCCAGCCATTATCAAGCGCCTCGGTGAGTTGGGCTGTCCCACTTGTCCGCACTTGCATGAGAAATACAGTACAGCCAATTTTCGCAGCAATGTTTGAGCATCCTCTACCACACTATGCAGGCAGTACAGAACTCCATTTGGTGCAAGACCCCAAGCACATTTCTACAACAACGGCATGGCATGGGCGAAGCGTAAGTACCTTATCTTTGCCAACACGCACTACCTACTATTAACCTACTAACCTTTGCCTGAATCATGGGCTCCCCCTAGGTCAAACTGCAGCGTCTGTCTGTGGCCTCCGAATGGCGGTCCGGTGCACTGTTCACACGCTAGTGGAAACGCAGATCACATCTTCTCATGAGCAATAGGTCCAGATTCAACCTCGCAGACGCGACAAGGAATAGACGAAGCCATTCAGTTCCACCTGGCAACTCCTTCATCCCCTGTCGTTCTAAATATCTGCGCGGCGTCCCGCTAGTCGCTAGCGCCGCTCGGTGAACCAGACTGTCGGGTCGAGAGAGTAGGGGTTCGAAATTGCGGTAAATGCTCTGGGAGTTACAGGATCGTGAGCTGGAGTCTTACGCACAGAGAGCCAGGCGAAGAGCATGGTCGTCTGCAACTGACTTGGATTGCATCCTCCAATAATATTATCCGGCCAAAAGATCCCGGCGAGTATATCAGGTAAGATGAAGTTGCTAGCCAACCCCCGCGCCCCTTCAACTGTCCGAAGGATTGGTATGTATGCCCATCATGGCTGACACTTAGCGACTACTAGGCCCTCGAGACCGTACTGGCCGCCAACTTGGAGCTCCAACTCTTCATGCTCAGAAGCGGGGCTTTTTCTCCTGACTCTCCCATCGCTCTCTCTTCACGCCGGCGCCAGCGTGGGCAACTCGGTATTAGCGAAAGGGGTCGGTATCAGCTAAGGAGTCGGCCACAGCGAAAGGATTCAGGTCCTCGACGCGACACAGACGCGCGGAAGCTGATCCGCGGCAAGCGATTGTCTTCTCAAGCCATTTCCTTTCGAATACTGCCGTCATCTACGGATACCTAAGCCCATATTATACGGGCGATTTCCGGTGACCCTCCCTCCCCCCTCGTTTTTTAGTAAATGCCTCAATTGGCCTTTTGCCGCAGCCCAGAAGTTCCTCCGCCCTGTCATTCTCTGGAAAGGCAAGGTGTGGACGGCCAGCTGTGGTCGGCGGTCTGAGTATGGCCCGTGAGCCAGATACTATCTCGATTCGGCAGGCCAGAAAACCGGAGCGGCTCGTCGTGCTTCGTTTTAACGCCGAGGCGGGAGCCAATTCAGCCATGACGAGCCGGATATGCGGAGTAACACAAGAGTGCTACTACCTAGTACTAGGTAGTAGTACTCCGTAGCTGTCAACATGGGTGACGACCTTAGGAGAGGTGGTTTCCTACATTGCCTCGCCTTATTAATTGCACGTACGAAATCTGTGCTCCTTGGCTTTCTGGATTCTTCCGTGTCATACAAAGCTGCATTTTTCTCTGCCTTGAAGAAGGATGTATACATAGGTAGGTAGGTAAGTAAGTAAGTAGGTACATATCTGCAGCCTACTCTTGAGGCCTGCCCCTGCCCCGTTGTGCCTTGTTCTTCGAAAGAAATCAAAACAAGAGAGAAAGGTAGTCAGTTGTCCTTTCAAGCCGAGAAGAAATAACAACGTCGAATGTCCATTTTTCAAAGAAAAGTCCCCTTGACCATGCATGGATCTTTTTTTCTTTTTTTTTTTTTTGTTCTGTTTCCCAAGTTTTATTAAATATTTTTTATTTCTCCATTTATTGTTTTCTGAGGAGACGAAAACGCAAGCGATATGAAGATGATATGGGTGAGAAATTGCCAAAGGTATTGATATCACCAAAAGTAAGAAGAGAAAAAAGAAAAAAAAAAAGAAGAAGAGAAAGGGTTATCACGGCTTGGAGAGTCGAGCCCGTGTAATGCCCGGGCCTGAGTCGAGCGCCGTGGCTGGGTGCAATTTCATGAAGGATGTTCCGCAGAACAGCAAGCGCCGATAAGCTCATCATCCCCCTCCCCCTTCCTCCGTTTTGTAGACTCACTACCATTCGTACTCGCCGGTTGCCTTGTTGAAAACGTACTCTTTGCCGTTGACGGTGAGGACGCCGTCCTTGAGAGTGCACTTCCTATAGCAAAGTCAGTAAGAAGAAAAGGGACATATGGCAGGCATGGGCAAGCTCCGGGGGGCTTTGCACTCACCACTTGTTCTTGACGCGCTGCACCTTGTCGTACATGCACAGCATGATGTGACCGAGGCCTTCGTCATCGACCTCATCATCATCCCGATCCTCATCGGGGTCGTCCAGATCAGAGTTGATGGCGTCCTCATCAATCTCCTCGTCATCATCTCCGCCATCAAAGGCGCCCACGCCGCGTCGAGCTCTTCCTTTGTTTCTCAGCTTCTGGGCAGCGCTTGATTTGGCCTGGTGTTTTGTGGCCTCTTTGAGCGACAGCATCAAGCCGCCTCCCTCCATGGACTTGGCCTTGGCAGCCATCTGCTCGTGGAGGATGCGGTCGATGTCAACTCTGCCGAGCTCTTCGGGCTTGCCGTTGTGGCCATGCCGTAGAAGAACGCCTTCGAAGCTTTCCTGCGCATCATCCTCATCGGAGTCGTCCATCATGGCATCCCCGGCACCGTCAACCTGAGCGTTGCCCAAAGACTGCTGCTGTTGCTCTGATGAGTGAGGCTGCTGCTGCGGCAGCACAGGTGCCGAAGCCTGTCCCTGCTGCTGTGACTGCATCTGGGGCTGCTGGCCCATGCGATCCTGTATCGCGTTGATGGAGCCTGCTGCTCGCACTCCGTATTGAGCCTGGAGCTGCTGGGCGGCCCGGTTGGCGGCAACGCTGTTCTTGTTCTCCATGCTGTTATAGTTTGGGTAGGGCATGCCGGGCTCCTGCTTGATGCCAGGCTCTGTCTTCACATGAGGCTCCTGCTTGATGCCATTTTGCGACAGGCCGCCGGGAGGGCTTGCCGTCGGCAATGACAGCGGCGTGGAGAATTGAGCTTGTGTCTGGACAGGCGTGGTTGTATTGTTGTTGTTGTTGTTGTTGTTGTTGTTGTTGTTGTTGTTATTGTTGTTATTGTTGTTGTTAGGAGGGGGTGCAGATGTGGCTGCTGGGGGAGGTTCCGGCTTGGGATCCCACGGAAAGCGAGCCACGTCGAGCTGAGAGAGCTTCTGTTGCCATCCCTAAGGAACTGAGTCAGTATATAGACGATTGACTGAACGAGTGAGCACTTGGGTGGTGAGTGGTGTTGAGCTTGGTCACACGTGATGAGGGACAAAAAGAGGACCAAGGGAAGAGGTGCCCTGGCCATTGGCGGCCCAATCAGACAGCGCCGCCCGTTGTCCTGCCTGGAGTCACTTGGACTCGCCGCCCGCTGGCGTGGCCAGGGGGTGCCTCTGGACTTAAAAAGGGCCCCAAATAGTGCTGTGTCGCCCCCCCCGATCCCCCCGATCCCAACCCGCCACTCCTCTCCACCCCAGGTTTCTGCTTCCCCTCCCAGGCGGTTTGCCAGGCGTTGCGCAGAGCATGTCGCCGTCGCGGGTAGGAAAGTGGCAGGATCTTTGTCTTTTTTTTTTTCTGTTGGCTCTCGTCGGGGATGCTGCCAGCGAGATGCGGGTGTCGCTTGGGTGCCTCTTTTGATGGATCGTAACAAAGGCGGGTGATGAAAAAAGGGCAGCAAGAAGCGACACGCGAAAGTCGGGAACAACAATCGTTTGACTTACCAATCGCAGCTCCTCCAGCACGGCCTCTTCAACGCCGCTCTCTTCGAAATCGACTCGCGAGCTGTTGATCACCTCCTCGATGATCGTTTGGTAGACGCTTCCCACGGCTGAGTTCGACATGGTGGGCAACACCGGTCCGGTCCTACACCGACGTCGATCGGGATTGCTGTTGGGTGCTTTTCTTCGTCTTGCTTTGCAGCCTTTGTGATGCCGCAACAGAGATTCGAGACACGCAAGAAACCAAGGGCTTTTTCGGTGATGCCTTTTACCAGTCTCGCAAGGTCAGCGGGCAGGGAGATATCGCACCGTAGCCAGATGGCGGCAGTCGAAGTCTCCAGCAACCGACTGTCGAAGAGGGAGATGGATGTGGCGTTCGCTTATTGAATCGTCCCAGCGGCGCAGGTGTCTCTCCTTTCTGCTTTTCTTTCTTGCTCTCTTTTCCTTTTCTATTTCTTCTTCTCCTTTGTCGAGTGATCGAACGAGCGCGCCGCCTATCACAAGGTAGGCGTTGTGTCGGCAGACGTACACACAAGTCGATGGATAACCGCCTCTCGCAGGCAGCCAAGCACCGAGGACTTTGACTGGTACCAGTGACTGTCGCCGCAGCCGCTTGGGCAGGACGGAGAGGAAGAAAGTAGGCAAGGCAGAGCCTGCAGTAGGCACTGATAGTAGGAAAAGCTCGAGCGGAGCAATGCGTAGACTTGGCAGTGGAATTCCGGGTTGCGCGCCTTGGTGCAGCGTCAATGATGGGCGAGTTTAGGTAACCGTTTTGGCGTATGTCGGTCCAGCTGCAAAAGGTATGCAATGGTCAGAGTTGGCAGCGCCCGGTAGATGTGCACTTCTAGAGGGCTCGGCCGCTTAGTCATCCCGCAGCCCAGCGGCTGAGGGATCCGCCCACCAGCGGCAGCTCTAGCGGTGCGTTAGCGAGCGGCAGCGCTGGAGCTGGCAATTGAACACCAAGAATCGCCGCCTGTAGAGGCTCATGATACATATCTACCTGGTAGGTGAAATGTGCTACAGTGACTCTCAATTAACTTCGAGCAGCATGTTCTTCTACACGAATTGCCGTGCATATGCTCGAAATTAATTGAGCACCACTGTTTGAGAAATGCTTCTTTACTATCGACGCTTCACACCCGATGTTACAATACGAACGTGAGCTGTATTACAAAGCGATGGGATGGCAAGAACATTAAAAGCAACCATTTCATTGCAGGCTACAGTATCTAGACCCAACCTCCCAAGACATCAAACCAAACCCACCCGTAACGCCTCCAACGCCCGTTTTCCCTTTTCCTCCAAAACAAAATCGCTGACAATTCCAACCCCCCCTAGTATGCAGCAGCTAGGACCTGTTACATCAAGCAATATACATAACCCATTCTTGTATTTCTTTGTCGTGTTCGTCTCAGACATCCCAATCATAGCTCGTGTCAGATGGTTGACCCCATTCCCATGTGTCTCCCCGTGGAGAAGCACTTTCATTCCACGTGGCCGTTTCCCCAACGCCGTTTCCAAAAGCAGACTTCGCTGAGAAAAGAGAAAGAGTAGATGCCGCTGGTGAGGTTCTACACTTGGTGTTTCCAATGACTTGAAAATCCGCCAACGAGGTGCCATCTAGCGAATCGTCATGTGCTTTGCCATGTCGGCCTTTCTAGAGGCGGCTGAGGCTGCAGCGCTGGTTCCCGCCCTCTTCTCGAAGATCTTCCAGAACTTCAAGCTTTCGTCAGCGGCGGCAGTGGCAAGCATCTGTCCGTCGGGGCTGAGGCAGCTGTGCAGGACACGGCTCTCGTGAGCAGGAAATTCAATGTTGCGGACCAGCGTGGGATAGCTCCAGACGCTGAGAGAGTTGTCTGGGAATCCGCTCGAGCTCACAATCTCGCGGTGGTGAGGGCTCCAGCGCAGAGAGGTGACTTGAGAGCCGGTATCGATGCTGTTGACGCGAGCACCGGTGGTCGAGTTCCAGAAGTGGATGTGACGATCGTAGGAGCCGCCGCCAGTGGCGAGCAGGTTTGTGTTCCATGGGCACCAGGCAAGCGCCTTGACAGCCGCCTTGTGGTTGGCCTTGGTGAACTTGGGCACCGTCAGAGAGCGGGCGTCCCAGATGGAGACCAGGTTGTCGTTGCCGCCCGTGGCAAGCTGGGCGCCGTCAGCCCGCCACTCAAGGCCGCAGACCTCAGATGTGTGAGAGACGAGCTCGGCAATCTTGTGTTTGGCGATGCGGACATCGTGGTTGAAGACAAGGCCGCTTCGGGAACCGGTGGAAAGGAGATGCTTGCTCCAGCCCATGACGCCAACACGGGTGTCGTGTCCGAACATGCTCCGAATCTTCTGGCTCTCGGCCACGTCCCAGATCTGGACTTCGCCCGTGCCAAGGCCAATGCCAACGTAGGCACCATCCTCAGACCACTTGACACTGCTGACGTAGGTGTCGGGAGACGTCTCCATGAGGCAGTTCACGCTGCCCTCATCTGCGGACCAGACGTAGACGCTGCGCTCCAGACCGATGGCGACTTGGTTGCCGGAGCTCCAGTCCAGCAAGTTGAGATAATAGTCATCAATCAGACCAGGCGCGTCCAGGACACGCTCAGGAGCGGTAGCAATGCGTCGGCGAGCCTGGCCGGAGGCGGCAGTTCGCAGAGGCCGGTTGTATTGCTGGCGCAAGTCCACGGGCTTGGATGACTCGGGAGGAGCAGGCTTGAACTCCAGAATGCGAGTCTTGAGGCTCACGCCGCAGACGTCGGCAAGTGAGTCCTGGTAGGCCACGGTATTTGGCGAGGGGCGAGAGTAGCTGTCGTCCTCATCATCGTCATCGAGGATGCTCAAGCCCTCGAAAGCAGCAGAGGCGTCTTCATTCTCGGCGGCTTCCATTGATCCTTCTGAGATGCCTGGATTGGTTCGCTTCTTCTTCTTCTTGTCCGGGATATTGGCCTTGCTTGATCCTGTGTTGGCAATGGCGGAACTTGCAGCCCGGTTAGGAATGAAGCGGTCACCGCCTTGGTTGACAGTCGTCTTGGACGTCTTCTGTCGAAGCGAGGGCTTCTTGGTCTTGAAGTTGAGTGCCTTGATTGGCGAAGGAGTGAGCGGAATCCGTCCCTCTGCCGCGAGGCCCTTGGGCGTCTTGACGGGAGTTGAGACTGCCGCGGTAGACATTGTGTGTTTGATATTCGTATGATATATCAAATGATCATATGCTTGTGAACAGAGGATATTGAGTGTGCAGTAATGAAGTTGTGAGTTGCAGTAAGGCTGTGAGCATTCGTAAAATTGAGAGCAGTAGAGCAATCGTGAGCAGTAGAGGTAGAGATGTGATATGTGTGTGCGTGCGTGTGCGTGCGTGTAGGACTGCAGAAACGGTGAAGATCCCGGCCGCTGGTATATATTACGAATCTTATTTACTTAGCTTTCTATCGCTTGTTGTCCAGGCAACGCAGCAGACCGGATTTACTCCTCTTCCGGAGATCCAACCGCCGTTGACAGCCCAGATAACCGCCGTGCGGCTAACCGCGTCTGGCTAGGCGTGGCGCTGCTACGAACGTTAGGACGGAAGTCAAAGAAGAAAATTCAAAAGTTTGAGAGGTACGTACCCAGTCTGGCGTGGGCATCAACACGAACTTCTTTCGTCTCTGCTCCGCAAATCTGCGACCCTCATCTCACATGCGCCGTTGAAACGCTTAACCTACATCATCCTCCGCTTGAACCCACTGCCGAGTCTCGTCACCGTTGGCGCGTGCTGAAGCCAGCTGTTGTCTGGTTCCATCGACATCCTTCGCTTTCTGTTTACTTCAAGAGTTGTTGTTATCGTCGCCGTTCTTGGACTCGAGCCTCCTTTTTGCCCTTCAACTAGTACCAACAAGCCACGGTCGCTTTGCGTTTGCGCATACTTTCACACAAAAAGGTTCCCGCTTGAGATGGTCCTGAGTTTGTGACGCGGCCAAACTCCATCATGGCGCAACCGTCGACCCCCGGCCCAGCCTCGTCGTCCGTCAGCCTCTTTGGTCAAACCCCGACAACCCATGCTGGTGGGACGCCGCAGCCCGGCATGACCAGCCAGACGTCGTCGGAAACGCTGAGTAACACGCAAGCACCGGCCTCGGCCTCCTCCTCGAACAATACCTACATCATGCCCAACTCTCCCCTCAAGGCCCGCCCGTTGGCTGATGGCTATCGCCCGAAAGTGACACGCACGCTAGGACAGCGGCCTGCGTGCCTCGTCAATGCCTCAGTGACCTATTGCGGCAACAATCAGATTTACGCTTTTGGTGGCTTCGACCAGTACACGGACGAAGTGTACAACCATGTCCTACGCTTGGACCTGACGAGTCACCAATGGAGCTTGGTCGATAACTATGGTGATATCCCGGGAGTGCGCATGGGTATGTCTTCATATGATCCGATGTGCTATCTTACCGTATACGCTGTCGAGACCAGTCGCTAATCAGCATATCTCGTATAGGCCACACGGCGACCCTGTACAAAGGCGACAAATTACTAGTCTTTGGCGGCGAGAACGAGCATCGAACCTACCTGTCCGACCTCATCATATTCGACTTGAAAACTGCGCATTGGACACAGCCTCTGGTATCTGGCCCGATCCCCAAGGGCAGAGCAAGACACGCCGCGGTGCTTCACGAAGATAAGCTGTTCATCATTGGTGGCATCACTGGTCAGAACAACTATGTGTTGGACGACATCTGCTACCTTGATCTCAAGACGTTTACGTGGTCCAAGGCATGGCGCTTTGTTGGCCGCTTCGATCACTCTGCCTATATCTGGGGCGACCGCGTTTGGGTCTTTGGCGGCCTCAGTGAAGACATGGACAAGATCAGTGATTTGTGGTGGCTTGACCTCAAGGGAAGCCCAGAGTTCGACTCTCGGCCTCACTTTGGCGTCGTGGATCGCCATTCGGCCGCCCACAGAACTAGCAGTTCTCCCAGGCCGCCTTACACAATGGCGCCCAATCCCGTTGTCGGCACTTCTGGCTATGCTGCCAACTCAAGGACGGCTCAAGTGAATCCTCCGTCGTTCCAAGTCAAGTCCTACGCACCCATGGCGCCGGGAACCATATCTGCTCTCAAGTTCGTCTCTGGCCCGACTGTGCCCTCCCAGGGCTCCGGCATCCATTTCCACACGTACTCTTCGGGGACCCTGCTGGACTTTGTGACTCCCGCGGCGACCATTACGCATAGAGAATGCTCCTTGTCGGCCTTGGACCTCAGCACTCTGAGGTGGCAAAAATTGGCCGACGGCCGTGAGATTTACAAGACGGGATATAGGTGGCACTACTGCACTATGAATGAGGACGGAACCAAGGCGTGGCTCCTGGGCTGCCCAGTTGATCCTGCCGCAACCGATCTGGGGCCGAATGGCTACGAGGAATATCTGAGGTAAGGATGAGACAGCTATGCTTGTGGTCGCGACGCTTCATGGCTGACATTGGCGATCTGTAGTGACATCATGGAAGTCGACCTCCGACGATATGGGTTCCTTGGGAACAACCTCGCACCAGAAACGCTGGCTCAATCCAGACCGTCCTTCACCACTAGGCTTTCCGACCAGCCTTCCAAAGGCTTGGGCGCGGATCTTGCCAAACTCTTCAACCAACCTCCAGAGACGGGAAGCGGCACGGACTTTATCATCACGGCTCTTGCAGACGATGCCGACAGCGATGAGACGCTCAGCTCCGGGCTGATTCGAGCCGACGATGCGAACCGAGACCAGAGCTGGCTCTCTGCCGATGCGCCGACCTCGATGCCCATCCACGTTCACAAGTTGATCCTGCAAGCGCGCTGGCCTCACTTTGCGCGGTTGTACAACGCCCAGATGGCGGAATTCCACACCAAGAAGATGCACATCCCCGAACCATACTCGGTCGTCAAGGCGTTCCTCCTGTACCTCTACACCGACAATATCCACGGCACGACGGAGGCGGACAGCGACGCCACCACGGATCTCTCTGACGTGGCTGGGCTCTTGGTCATGTCCAACATCTACAACATTCCGCACCTTCGCCTGCTATGCGTGAACCGCCTGGCCAAGGAGCTGGACGTCGAGCATGCCTGCGTCATCTGGTACTGCGCGGGGCTGGCGAGCGAGGAATGGCTTCGCAAGAGGGCGGCGACATTCTGTATGACGCACTGGGGCCGCATCGTTCGGACCCAGGGCTTTCTCCGTCTCCCCCGCAACGCCCTCGTCGAACTGTCGCAGGAGATCGACATGGAAGGCCGAGTGGTAGCGGGCGACGAGCTCGAGTGGGGGAGCGTATCGGGCCGGTACGGCGATGGCACGGGTCATGGCACTCGTAAAGAGAGCATCAGCAGCAGCACCCAGATGCAGATCGTCGAGTCCGATGACGATGACGAGGACGTGGAGATATCGTAGACTAGGCGGGGGTGATATGGGGAGGAGTTGTCGTGCTAGGCCATTGGATATCTGGTCGCGCAGCGCGCCCCACGAGTACAGAGGTATGATGATGTCCTTTGGTTCTCACCTTTATTTTGGGCCATGATCACCGTGGGCCTTGGGAAAAGGGGGCGAGCTGAGCTATTGCTTTGGTTGCTCGTCAAGGAAAGGCGTGTGCGGATGGATGTGAGGGCTTTTTCTTCTATGTGCATGCGGCTTTGCTCTTGGTGTTTTGGGGCATTTTTGCTTTCCTTTGTTGTTGGAGCATTTTCGGGAGTTTGGTTGCTTATCACTTGGTGCTTGATGCTATATTACCTGCCTTTATGAGAAAGTTCGTGTGTGTGTATGTGTTGTACTAGGTAGCTAGCTGTTCGATCCGTAGGTAAGGTATCTTCTGATATCTGTAGACGACCTACATGATGTTCAATTATATTCCTGCCTCTTTTGGCGTCGTCGCCCACCTTCGTGATCATCAATCATCCTTGACACAGAGCATTGAGGCTGCATGTCATGTGTCTGTCTAGGTACCTGGGTAGCTCACTTAGCTAATAAGACGAATTGACGTGCATGGGTGCAGCGTCGCACATACATGAGGAACCTTTGGCCATCCGCCTCAACAGGGCAGGGATAGACAAAGTCATGGAAGACGGGGACAGGGACGGTGGTTCAACCTTGTACACAAGCATGTGCGAAAATACCACATACGGATCCAGCCGTGAGATCTAGCCGAGGCATCTATCTTAACTCATCAAGCTATCACGAGAATGGCACCGACTGAATGAATAGCTTCCAGTTACACGCGGACACACACACATACACACACAATGTCGACAGCCATTTCTCTGTTCCTTGTCAAGACGAATCTTTCTTCGAACTTTGTCCCGTAATAGCACAAATAGCTCCATTTTGCCCTATTAGATCTCTCTCTCTCTCTCTCTCTCCCTCTCTCTCTATGACCGTTCCTGTGAAGAAAACAAGGGAACCCGGAAAAAGACAAAGGACAAAAAGCACCAAAGGAAACAACTTTTAATGTATCCCGATTCCCTTTTTTGTTGTTCATAAATCACCACCCCAAACAGCAATTCTCCTTCTTCCTTCTGCTTCCAAAGTCCCATCCCCAAAGACAATCATCACCAGACTTGGCGGTGTCGCTTGGCGCCATTGCACCTTTGCGAAGGGGGATATAGCACAAGAGTGAGGGGAGAAAATAAAGTGCTTTGCAAAGACAAAGGGACGAATCCAAAACAGCGTGAAGCACACACAACAGAGTGAACGTCGAAGAAAGCAGGCGAAATGGGAAAGAAAATAAAACGAAACAAACACCTGCTTTGCGTCCAGTGCAATACCCAGTCTTCCTCAAAACACGTCATAAAGAGCAACACCGCCCATCATACAAAGTCATAATGCAAAGCATTCATCCGGTCTTTCTTCATTGCTTGTGAAGACAAAGCCTTGCCTTCACTTTCTCGTTCCGGACGGAACCGCCTCAACTCCCTTCCACATCCCCTCTTTGGGCGCTTTTCATCCTTCAGAAAGTGAGTGTGTCTTGCTCGCTGTGCCAATCGGCGGTCTATAGAAAGCGTACTGCAATAAAATAACGTCATAGGTAATAGAGTCGAGTGGACTTGTTTGGTGACACTCAATGAATGAAGTGTCCTTCCGGTTCCGGCAATATGGCCGCGGTAACGTACATTGCCACCTGTAGTGTCAAGTACCCGTCTGATAACGGGGAGGATCTGCTCGGCGCTGCGTATGGTGGGGTTGAAGCGGTAATCGCGCCATTGTATAGGGGCAACTCGATCGGGAGAAGAGGTGTTGTATTGACTCTGCCGGCGGTTGATTCATGCTTCTCCAGTAAACCAGCCCTGTGATGAGAGCACCGTCGCCATGTGCCGTGCCATGCCGACATGCAAAGAACTGCGTTTGCATGCAGCGCGAGCATGCAACCGTGAGTGCAAGTCGACAGTTCAAGGCAGGGAGAGCGCGCTGATCACAACCAGAGGATGAGCCTCCATCCCCACAGGGATCAGCACAGCTAAGGAACCAAGCTATTACTGGCGACTTCGTAACGTCGCTCGTGGCTCGGACCAACCCATGCCGCTCAGGTCGAGACTCGCCGACGTATGCTGTCCAAGTCGCTCACTGCAGCATTACGTCTTCTCCGATGCCCGGCAAATTCAGACCAGCGGCGAGCGCTTGAAGCTTGAACTCGGGGTTGCAGGGAAGCGAGTGGGATTTGTGCTATGAAACCGTCAGTGTCGAGAGGGTGCAACAGTCGGACCGTGCGGACTTACGTATTTCAGGCCGTTGAGGTTCTTGTACCGCTTGCCGCATGTTTCGCAGTTGAACGGCTTCTCCTTTTCCATACCGAGGGTACCTGGATAAGGAGCACTAGTCTCCGGGTTAACGATTGAAAAGGTTCCGTCGCCGTTCTCGTGCAGCTGCTGGGTCTGGTGACCGTGAGCCTTGTGGTATCTGTTTGGTTGGCAGAGAGGTTAGCAAGCTCATTCTGAGTCAGGCTCGTGAGATATAAAAATAGGTTGGCCTACTTGAGTCCATTCTGGTTTTTGTATGCCTTCTCGCAGCCGATGACGGGGCACTTGAATGGCTTGTGCTCCTCCGGCATCATCATGCTCTGTAGTCGGGCAAGCAGGACCTTGTTGGCCTCGGGGTCCGCAAATTGGCCGTGAGTCAAGCCGAGCTGCGCAAGTTGTGCTTGTATAGAGCGGTTGCCTTGAGGGAATGCGCCGTTGGGGCTGAAGAGGTGCTTGCCGGGGTCATTGATGCAGAAGTTGGAGTCGTTGCCGTCGTTGTTGTTGTTGCCGTTGCCAAACGGCATGTCACCGAGATCGGTGGCGTCGCCGCCCATGGGCATGCCAGGCAGGTCTTCGTCCATCTCGCTCATGCCCGTCTGCTGAGCCTGCTGCTGCGGCATCTGCTGCTGGGTCGTGAGCGTAGGAGTGTTGACAGACGAGACGGTAGGGTTGTTCTGGAATCCAAAGCTCTGAGCTGCGGGAGTAGGCGGCTGGGACGTCCGGAGGCCTTGTGTGATACCAGAGGTGTTCATGTTCAGCTGTGGCCGCTGCTGCTGGCCAAACAGCTGACGTGTCTGGTGCATCTTCTGGCTGTCATCCATGTCCATGGTGCCGAGGGCATCGTCCATTTCCATGTCAGCAACAGCATCCATCTCGTCATTCATGTTGTTTATTGAGGTGGACATCTGTAGCATGGAGGAACCTAGTCGCTGAGAACCGCCCATCTGGAGACCAGGGCCGCCCATCTGGCGCTGCTGTCCCATCTGTTGTGAGCCTTGGCCCGGCGCGGGAGTCGACCTCACGTTAGGCATCTTGGGCGAACCCTGGATGCCCAGGGCGCCGAACTGGTTGAAAGCACTGTTCCTGGCAGCGCTCGGGCTGGCCTGTGTATGCGCCTCCTCGTAGTGCTGAAGCAAGTCGTGCAGGTTGGGCAAGATCTTGCCGCAGCATGTGAAGTCACGCATGAAGTTGGCCTCGAGCTTAGGTAGGTACGATGAGGAGTGGAATGACGGAGACTGATGTGCGCCACCTGTAAACGGAGAGGTGCTTTGCATCATGATGCTGTGGCAGACTCCACGTTAGCAGATGTCGACGATGACGGGGATTGATGCTGTATTCTGCAGGCATGCTCTGTATGATAGCCATGGCGTCGTGATGCAGCGTGGCAGAGCGGCGGATTGTGCTGGTGCGAAGATGAGGGGAAGAGGGGATTGGATTAGGAAAAAAGAAAAAAAAAAGTGACGATGTAGTGACTGCGTGTAAGGGTCAAATGCCTCTCACACCGGCTCATCGTCCTCTCAGATATCTCGGCAGTGCATGCTGAGGCAAATAGAGCAAGGGCAGTTTTCTCTTCCTTTTCCTTTTCCCTCTCGCCATGATGAGGACGATGGCGAGGGCGAGGGTGGGATGTGGTTGGGGTAGGCTTGGAGGAGTGCGGCGCACAAAGGATAACACAAGCCGATAAGGATAAAAAAGTGTAGAGCACGATGCAGGGTGGGATAAGGTCTTGCAAGGAATAAAAAAAATAAAAAAAAAGAGAGAGAGAGAAAGGTATTTAAGACTTACTCGTCCCTGACGAAGCTGCCAAAAGACATGCCTCCCCAGCTCATGCCTCCCATGAGGCTGCCGGCGAGGCTCTCGCGACGATTCCTGTTGACATTGTCGCGGTTCTGGATGTTCATGGAGATTGGCTTGGGGCCGGCGCTGACAAACGAGTCTTGACGCGGGCGAGCCATGCCAGGATCGAGGCCTGGGCCGGTAGTCATGGCGGCGTCGTCGCAATCGCTCAGGTCGATGTCGAGGTCGAGGTCAATGTCGATGCCGGCGTCGAGGCGGGGGATGGCGAGGAGCTTGTCGGGCGGCGGGCTCTGCTTGGACTGGCGGAGGGCGGCGGTCCAGGAACACGACGAAGGCGATGGCGACGGCGATGGTGCTGAGCCGTCCTTCTGTGTGCGCAGTGCGGGGACGGACGAGAAGCCGGAGCTGTGCAGAGGCAGGGCGGGAGCAGCGGTTAAGGATGCAGTCGCGAGCGCGGACGCGGACGCAGACGAGGGGGAGGGCGCGGTTGCGAGAGGGAAGTCGGGAGGAGTCGCTGGTTGGGGCGAAGATGATTGAGACGACGAGTTGAGCGACGCTGGCGGCGACATGGACTCGGACGAGGCGGCACAGGCAGCCAAGGACGGTCCGGCATTGGCCAGTGAGGCGCTGGTACATGTAGCGGTGCTGGTAGCGGTGCTGGGACTGGTAGCGGTGCTGGTAGCGGTACCGGCCGGGGCGCGCTCAGTGGCGACGGCACTGGAACTCGAGCTGGGACTCGTCGTACCGGTACCCGCCCTGGTACCCGCCGCCGTACTGGCTCTGGCGTTTGCAGTGGCGCGGTTGTGGGCTGGCCGGGCGAGGGCATTGGGGCTAGCGCTGGCGGCCGTGGGGCCTGGCACTGGCCCAAGGTCCTTGTCGGGGCCCTGGAACCACCTGAGGGCGCTCTGCATCCTCCCGAGTTACAGGCACCAGACAGAGGGGACAGGGACCCAAGCGAGCAGGGAACGGAGCGAGGTAGAGACTGAGGTTGAGTCAAGGGGACCGAGCCGAACAGACAACCTTGGAAGTCCCGAGGCAACGCAGACAGCAAAAAATGACACCCGGCGGCACAAATCGAAATGATCGAGGACAAGGCGAGTTCTCTCCAGAGCGTGCACGCCTCCAGGCAGTCGGTCCCGGTCGTTTAGGTCAGCCTGACTGCACGGTGACGCTGCAAAGGCGTGTGGCCTCGACTTGTTTCCTCCGTCCCAAGGCGGGAAGAGGTAGGTACCTGAGGTAGGCCGTCAAGTGCGGAGTACTCGGTACGGACAGGGTACACTGTTCCTCAGCGGTCCAGCACCGTCGGCGCTACGGTGTAAGCGGGCGGGCTGTAGGCGTGCGGAAGTCGTTTGGCGGTACCTGGTATCTTGGGACGCAAGTCAAGGCAAGGCAATGAGTTGACGACGCTCACGGCGCAGGGCTGGGGATGCAATGCAAAGTGAACACGTTGCCAACACTCGGGATCAACATGCGGTCAGAGAGAGAGAGAGAGTGTGTGTGTGTGTGGTGTAAGAGAGAAGAGAGAGAGAAAGAGAGAGGGAGACAGAGAGATAGAGAGGCCGCAGCTGGGGACACGACGCAAGGATGAATCAAGGTTCCGCCGACGCCGTGACAGCTTAGGTGTGCCTGGGAGAGGAGAGGGTGCTGAGTCTCGGTATGTCACCCGTCGCTGTATTTATCGAAATCTCGACCGCGCGAGTCGTGTAGCCCAGAGGCTCGGGAGACCTGACCAAGTCGACGCGTACGAGGTCAAGGTAGGCAAGGTAGGTAGCTAAGGTAGATAACAGTGTGTCCCTCCCCCCAGAGGATAAGAGCGGCGCGGCCTGTATATGTTATTGTTGTCGGGCGACCGTTGATTGACGGCTTCTGGGCTGCAGCAAACGGCAGCGAATGACGGTTGCAGGCACTCGGTGCAAGAGATACGAAGGGTGTAAGTCGGTTGGTTGGTCGGTTCTTGGTCGCCCAAACGGCGCGGTGCACGCACGGCTAAGATGGACAGAAAGTGGCTTGTCGAGGTGCATTAAGTCACACACTACTCTTGCACGCGGCGGGATGGCAAGCTGCCAGCGGCGTTTGCTCGATTCGATGATGGCACCGTGGTCTGGCCCTGCGAGCGGTCGAGGTAAGCACTGATCGATCGAGTAGAGCTCGGGAGTTGAGGACGGACAAAGAGTCAGAGGGTAAGAGGCTGGGGATATGGGAATATGGGGGAACTATGGGGTGAGCCTCGAGAGCGAGCAGCACACGTCGAGAACGTGCGAGGACAGGATCAGGTCCAGGTCCAGGTCCAGGTCCAGGTCCAAGATGGTTGACGGCATGATCACCACGACGAGCCTCCACTCCTCACCCACACGCTCAGCGACATCCTGGACGGCCTCAAGCCCCTGCGAGCCTGGAGCACTGATCACGGTGCAGCGTGTCAAGTAGCCACAGTGCCACAAGAACAAGGGTTGGCGCTAACGGTTAATTGGACGGCTGCGTCCATTGCTGCCATTGTGGGAGGAAACCTGGCCGGCTGGCTGGCCTCTGTTTCAATGTGCTGCTGGTTGAAATGGTATTAGATAGAAGAGAAGTCGTGGCCGCGTGGAGCGGCAAGGATGGAGAGTGTAACCTCTGGCTCTCTTCAAGATGAAGCTTTCAGGTTCGAAACGACGCTCCCTCAGGCGCCGCACAAGGATCAGATTGCCAGTGCTAACGGTGTACTCAAAGTGCGGGCATATACCCGACATCAATACTACAGGCACATGCACATGCAGACGCTCACTAAACAAGCCCTGGGCATGGAAATCAGCAGCATTGTGTGCCTCCTCATCCTCGGCGCCCGCATGCACATATCAACAACATGAGCAATCAAGTGCATGATGCCTCAGTCCACCGCACTGGTGCCCGCTGGAACCCGGCCAGAGCAGGGGGGCGAGGTCGTCGATTGTCCAGTTGATGCTGCACGCACATTAGCACATCGTCGGCAGGCGGATGCTACCACAAGTGCGTTTACTTGTATTACGGAGCGCGACGCATGCGAGTCGACCACCTTGGTATTCGTGTCTCGCCATCCCTTTTATCCTGTCCGGCACAGGCATGACTCTGGGTTCATGTTACTGTATAAAGCGTGCCGCAGCTTTGTCGTACGGAACAAGGGATTCTCTGCGGCGCCAAGTGCCAGCAGCCGGTGTGTGTGGCATCCAATGGCACAACCGTCCGTCCGTGGGGAATTGAGGCCGACTCAGACATGTCCCTGACGGAGCACATGGTCCAAACAGAAGCTCGCTCAGAGACCAAAGTAGTAATGCAGGTCAACGACGATGAATTGCCCGGTCTGCGATAGTGCTACAGTACGAGCTACTAGCAGCGGTAGTACTAGGTCGCAGTCAGATGCATCTCAGCTCAAGCCAAGGTTGCCAGCCATCATCAGACTAGTAAGGCGCTCTTGGTCCGGATATACCTGCGGTGTATGGACGTAATGCGCGTCTCATCTCGCAGCAGTAGCGCTCGACCGACGGCCTGACCAGGCCCTTTGTCCGCCTAGGCTTCCGGAGATCGGAAGTTCCTTGTTCGGTTTTACCTCTTCCGGACGATGTCGTCTTCGCAGCTTGTTGAGTGGTGAATTCCAGGTTGTGATTGTGAGTCGGCTTCCACGAACTCTCTAGGTGGCAAGGGGCACCATACCAATATCTTACTAGGCAGATTCTACCAGGTTCTTCGTACCAGCCTCGTACTTCATCGGCTATAGTAGTATTCTATCGAGATCGCAACACCAGGCTTGTCATCCTGGAAGCGTGTTACTAGTGCTTTCAAGCAAGCCGGGATGCCCAAAGCATGTGGCCAGGCAGCTAGAATGGGGTCAGTATTCCAGGCTCGAAGCACTGCTCCAACGTGCCTTGGCACTTGGTCGACCCGTGGAGAACAAAACGCCATCTTCCAAGGATACGCAGCTGGGGTGCCAAGCCGCCAGCCACTCTCATTCGAAGGGATAACCCAAAAGTAAAGTGAATTGAATGCCAGATGAATAGTATGGGGGACGGAGCACTCCGCAATGCATGGCACTATGACATTCGAGGCACGAAGTGGTAAGGTCGCAATACTACTACCTACCCAGTAGCGGAAACGCCCATTGCCCCTGGCAGTTGGCTCGCTCCGTACATATGAAGCAACTAGTCCTGCGTGCTAGCACTGAGTTCGTCTCAGAGAATCTTTGCTCTGGCCACGTCGACAAAGCCAGCGTTTGCGTTTGTAAACCCGCGGCCTTCGACCCGACAATAGCAAGGCGTCGGAGATGCTGCTCGCATCCCAACGCAGCCGGTACCTGGGGCTACCTGACGGCCAGTCGCACCAGCCTGCCCAAGCCCGTGGTGGCGTCCTGGTAGTCGTGTGTCGTGGTTGATACACCAAGCCACTAGCATCGACGCTACTCGAGGACGCGTTGGAAGTGGTGAGCCACTGCGCAGCGTCGTTGCTGTGGAATGGAGCTCTGCTGTGACGGGACGCTCATACAGTCATGGCGGTTGACCGCCGGACGGTTCTACTGTTGCCACCGGCGAGTTGGAAGCCATTCGGTCGTTGCTCGTACGGAATACTCCGTGTCATTGTCCTTGCAGCGTCAGCTGAGGGTCCTATGCGTGGATGTGCAATGAGCAAAGGGCTGGGCTCTAGATCAGAGGTGCCTACCCGACTCAACTCCGAGACGTTGACAGGAGGAACAGCAAGAAGAGCCTCTTGAGCTAGAGTCTTCAAAGTATTACCTTGTCGATGCCTCACAAGCGTACTGTAGACCGCCAAAGGAAGATGTCAGGTATGGACAGAGCCAAGCATCACCAGATTGGAGCCACCTGGGTAGAGATACCTTAGGCAGTAGATGGACGCAGCTTGGCGGGCAATGCGGTCGACCCGCATTAGGAATTCTCGTAGATGCCCGCACGAGTCTAGAAGTCGTCAAGAGCCTTCGCCCGGTCTTTCCACGCAGAGACTCGACTTGGGCAGCAAAGCATCATCTCACATGATCGCCCACTAGCCTCGAATCAGCCTCATCTTGCTGTCTTTCAGCCTCTCCTCTCCGTCCCTCTGCATCATGCATCATGCGTCTCTCACCGCTCCGCTCCCTCCACACACGGCATGTCTGCGAGAAACGGAGCATAAGGACTGACACTCGATCGAGAAACGCGGCGCTCTGTGATTCATGGGCTTTTAGCCTCAATTTCGGAGGACAGTGAACAGTATGTTCCGTCCCATCTGATCCCAACATGCCTACCTATCTAGTGTCGCTAGTAGTGCAGAGTCTCCAGCCTCGACTCCCAGCCAAAGGTACGCGATGATGTCAGGGACCTCTCCTCTTCCTCTCTCGACGAACCGCTGCTGCGGATGCAGGCACAGACGTTGACAAGTCGCAGACCTTGGCTGAGAAATCTGGCAGGGCCCTGGACACCGCCAGATCTCCCCATAGTGCCGGTGACCTACAGCTCGCCCTGGACCCTCCAACGAGGAAGCGGCATGAGTAATGGGTGGGCGTGACGAGCGATCGATGCGGGAGCATCACGCCGACAGTGTGACAACTGTCCGGTTGCGAGCCTGCCCACAGCCATTCAAAGGCAGCTAAAGCAGACGTGCGCGTGTCTTTCTCATGCATCTTTGAAGCTCGGGGCATCAGAAATGACCGCAATTGGCGCCCAAGATACTATCCGATGCTTTGCAATCACCACAAACGTCGGACGTCCATCTTCTCGTACATACAAGTGCGTGGAAAGCATGCTCCATTCCTCTAACCTACACCACACCTACACCTGCTAGGTAGGTAGGTACATGTGTGTACGTGGTCTGCCTTTCTCAGCTGTTCTGCGTATTATAATTACGGTCCCCAACAGGATTGCCAACCATCCCAGCCCAAGCCAATTCACCGCTGAAGCATATGGGGAGCGCATCTCGTACGGAGTACTGTACTTGCAAGGACTTGCAGAAAAGATTCTAATGCTACCAGAGCAGGTCCATGTTCCCCTTGATCGGGCCGTCAAGCATCGGAAGGTCGCATTCCCGGTTGTCAAACGCTTTCAAACGTCCCCCCGAGAGGCAGGGATTGCATCGCAGTCGCGTGCGTGCTGTACTGTACATACAGTATACTGTACGTGTGATATCTCATGCATATCGATCAATGAAGGGCACCTGCAGCTGGCCAAGTCCATGCTCCTGGCTCTCTCCGAATGCAACGCTGCAACACGAGCATCGACTGGACTGAGAGCTACCGCCACGATTTCGCCGCCCATCAGCCGACTTGTCATTTTTGACATCACAAGGCACAGGCGGGATCCATCGGGCTGTGGGACATATCTAGATGGAGTTTGATCCTCGGTCGGGCTCATTGTTCGTAGCGCTGGTTGCGCCTCTGCCGCCTAGCGGCTTGAGTCATTGCCTGCACAAGGGTTCGAAGCTATATCCATTACGAAACGCAAATTTCTGTTGCCTCGATTATTAACCAAGGTAAATCTTTCTGGACATGGGGACCTGTCATTGGCATTTCGCTTGCATGTGGAGAGGGAGGAGAGCCGACGCAATGTCGGCTTTATGAGCTTCGTCCTTTGCTTCAAGTTGAGCATCTTGGCAAGCCGAGGTTTCGAAGTCTTTTCTGCGGCAAAACAGAGAAGAAGAGAGGGCTCAATAATGCCGAGGAGGCAGAAGCAGCCGCATGCCGGCTCGCAAATGGGCTGCAGAAAAGGTCTGTTTTTCTACGAGTGCTTCCTATCCTCCTTCTCCTCCTTGCCCTCTTCTTTGATCCCCAGTCCCGCACTTGGATGGCGGATCTCTATACGCTATCAAGTCCTGAAACACACATTTGGCCTGTCCTGGTAGTGCTCGAGACAGATCAACAGCTGGGTAGCTCGGGGAAGGGGATCTGGGCAAAGGACCTAGAACAAGCCACCCACACGCCGGGCTCAGCCGTGGTGAGCTTAGGGATGAGGATCAAGAGGATGGAGGAAAAAGTCCGTTGAGGAGGCCAACAAAGTGGTTATGGCATCTCCGTTTGCTTGCGCAACCAAAGCCTGTTTCGTCATGGTGTCTCGAGCCCAAGTGGGTGCTGCGGTAGACTTCGGCAGCTCATGGAACGAATGGAACCCTTCCATAGCTTCTTCGACAGGGGTCAGGCAGCCACCAATCCATCCGCCACGAGAGACCAGCTCGCCTTTGTCCGCTTTGCGCTAGCGATCGCAAGAGCATTGGCTGGAGACGTTGGACCCTAGATGCATCGACTCACTGCATTTGTTCCACTCATGGTGTTGTCGATCGTTGCTTCAACTTTCGTCGGCCAAAGCAATTCCACCTCGGCTCCTCGCCTATGTTTACATACTCGTCCATACTACAAAGTGAGTCTGCTCCGTACGGCCGAGAGCCATTTACCCGATGAGTAAGGCGGACGAGCACCTTGTGACTGGTACTCCCTGCAGAGGTGTACTCGTAATGCTCACTTCGAGTAGTACCTTGGTATGTAGTGACATACCTATTTAATGGATGTTGACAAACTTCTTTGCGCAAACAGGTACAAGGTGCTTCACTTTTGTGAACCTCATGGCCATATAGATATTCGGTAGCAGCTGACTGCCGAGTGCTGGCCATCGTATGAGCATACTCACTCTCCTGCTCTATCCTTGAGGAAGACCGTGCTTGAGCTATTAATCGAAAGTTGTATTTTTAGCACAAGAGGCCTGAGAGCGTCCCTTGTTGTTTCTCTTTTGTTGCGCCTGGACTTGAATATGCAGTCCGTGTTAGCCTCTGCGGTGGTTGTGGGCGGACATTTACGCGATCAGGGCGTTCATAGTGATTTTGGAAACGTGTAGGGGGCAGCATGGCAGCAGCTTCATCATCATCCACTACCACAGTTTGCCGATCGCATGTCGATAACGCTGCTGCGACAGGTTTGGACGAGAAGAGCACGTTGCCTATGTTCTCTCAAACAACGGATGTAAGTCATCTCGACCATGGGAGAGTCACCGGGCGGAGGGAGCAAGACACAGCAGTGAGGGCGGGACGCACCGTTGGCTCTCGAGATTTCATATCTTTCTCCATCAGATACGACGCTGTAAGCGTGATGTTGTTAGTCGTGATGCAGACGCCTGACAGGATGACGTTGGGGTTATATTAAGAATTACAGCAACGGGGCCGGCAGATCTCTAGATCTCGGTTCTTGTCGGTTCTCCCGACCATCGGTCGGTGCGTGCCCCTGCATGAATTTCTGTTTGTGTAGCAGCCAACTTGCATGAAGCCCGGGGACCCAACAGCTTGAGGTAGTAAGTATGAAGTCGACTGTACCGGGAGACATGGTGAAGCGAGCGTCTATTTTGAGTATCATGTCGGCTATCGCACGTTGGGTTGGCTCGGCATAAGGAAGAAGCACAGGGCTAGTGATACTCGGTTCAGGTACTCCCGTTTTGCCCTTGTGGGACAATTGGATGGAAATATTCTAGTGGTGCTGTGACCATAGGATGGCCCGGATACCGGGGACACGGAGAGCAACGTTACGGGATCTACGGGGGCCGGCTGCAGTGAGGAGCATATTGTCTGACCCGGGCTGAAGCGGCGTAACAGGCGATGATTCTATTACAGTGTGTGCCTCTTGGCAAGAATGGCCAGGAAGCGACTCGTGGTCCATAGTTATTCCAAATCACATGGGATTGGATATATTGGATTGTTTGACGGCTATCGCGAAGTAGGTTCTCATCTCGTCCAAGACGTGAGAGGTGACCTATACACGTATACAAGAAGCACGCTGACCGAAGCGACCCTGTCAGGCTACAAACAATTCTGATCAAGCTGCCTAAATCACATCGGATCGGCCATTTCATCCGAGGAGCGCTGGCAGACAAGGGTCGCTGGTACCCCAGAGATGGTATTCTATGCTGACAAGAGGCTGGTCTGACCTTTTCCAGCACTCGACATCGACGGGGGCAGGCACCGGAAGCATCTACCGATCGATGGTGTCGCAGATTGTGGGCTCCGGATTCGAAAGGAAGTGGCAAACTTCTGGTGTGTTGTGTGTGGTGGTGTCATGAGGTGCATATGTGCATACATATGTGTAGAGCCTACCTAGTATGTGCTTGGCAGCTGAGGGCTGGTGGTATGTGAAAGTTTACAGGGTAGAGGATTGGCGAGCCCGTAGGGATGTGTGCTTCGTGCCGACCTGCTTCTCGTGCATGAAGACCTTTTTACGCAAAACCATCATCGAGCCGATGACACGGGACACGAAAACGTGAATCTTCTGATCTCTGATGGTTGATGATGCCCGAGCCGAGCAAGGGGGAGCTGTCAATGGGGGTGGTGTGGGAGTCGCCCTGCCAGATCCTACTACATACTATAGCATCTACATGCAATGCCGAGCTCCGCAAGCCAGCTGACAATTTTTGGTATCAATTGTATTAGTATCTGCATCCTTTTTCGAGAAACTCAGGCACACAAATCACCACTGAACAACTCGAGATTCCGGGGATGAGCAATCATACGATGCAGCCAAAACGGACCGCCCCGAACTTCTAGAAGCAGACATAAGGTAGGGGCGAAGTGGAAGTCGGGGCGGCCAATATAAGCTCAAGCTCGTACGATGCTGCCGC
>LFMI01000759.1:65164-85460 GCA_001050175.1 Trichoderma parareesei | reverse complement strand
TGGGCACGATCTCCATCCAAACCGAGAGGCGGCTTGATTGATCTACCGGCTCCTACATCCAGTCGGGAGACTCCATTCCTGATAATACCACGTCCCAAGGGAATGTTACCACTCGCAGAGTTGTATCATACGGGCAAACTCTGATCCAGAAAGCAGTTCTACATGCTCGTTGTGTCAACGGAGAAGAATCCGCCGTTTCATTCGAAGTGATGTACCATACGGTCTCATTGTATTGTCACTCACATTTACTCATGCCGTTGACGACCGACTAACCCGTCAACAAGCGCAGAGCCATCATCCCAGTCGGTTGGATCTCGGCGGATTCCAAAGCTAAACCAGCTGATGGCTCTCGCATGCCGAAAGAGGTAGGAGATATATAAACCGGTGGGTTGGATCGCACCCAGGTCAAAACTGTGACTGGTGGAATTAAAACCAAGGTAAGTTTCTGGGAAACAGATCTTGATGCAACACCACTATACTCGATGAATTGCAAGGCTGAGCAAATCAAAGTCGAGGCAAAAGGGGACGAGTTCACTACGTAAACTCGTCGTCTGGCGTTGTCGACTTGGGATGCGGAGATGCCGGCCGCGATCTGTTCAGAACCCACTCGTAAAACCCAGTTCATCATTTTCGCAATATAATTCAGAAGCAGTAGATGGTGATAATGTCTACCTCTAAAGAGTATTCACCATTCGACCGCGATACAAACTATTTCCAGTCGTCAGCCTCACCTCGCAATGTACCTAGTGCTGAAACTGCGAGTCCTTGGCAGTGAGCTTTCACTGATTCCGCAAGCTTCGACTTGATCCGTTCAGGGTCTTGCCCTCGTGTATATCATGTAAATAGAAGGTCCTATAGAAGCTGTGATGCCAAGGGGGCCTAGCAAATCCCGCATCAGACTCTGGTGATTATCACATCAGGAGGATAGGCTGATGCTTCCTCGCCTGTTTCTGTCCAAGTCGCGCCGACGAAGAAACCTGTTTCTTCGTCCGCCACTCTAAATGAAAGCACCTGCCTTTAATCGTCACTCCAAGGACGCGCTAGACTAACCATGAAAGTAGAGTAATTTTTAAGTTTAGCTACCTTGTGGCCGATGAAATGGCAGTGAGGTGATGGGAGTCTAGGTAGGATCCAAAAGTCTCAAGATACTGAGAAGTAACAATGGTCGTTCAAGCCACAGGAGAATCCCACGTATCGCTTGTTTGTGTAGTCCAAAGACTTGCAATTCAGAATGGAGGCACATTGTGTATCGGTACGGCAATGCTCAGTCCTAAACGTAAAGCTGGAAGACGAGGGCAGCCTCCGTGGCTCCTCAGCGGCTCCTCGATCTGGACTTCCGTGCTGGTACCTGTAGACAGTCGTCAATACGAACAAAGGCCAAAAGCATGCGATTGCAGAATGAGCGTTAACCTTAGTGCCACCTCCTGGGAGAACAGCGAAGGTACAGTACTCATGCTACTACTACTATCACACACGAACAAACGATGTCGTTGTCGACTCAGTTTCCAGGGGCTGGCGCTAGTGTGGAATCGCCGAAACAGGAAGCTCACGAAGATCTTGGCACGGCGTCGAGTGTCGGAAAGATTTCCATTTGTCAGGTAAACCAGAGGGCAAAGCCACGAAGAAGATGAAGAAGGTGAGCAAGCTGGTCGATGCCAAGACTCCTGAAGCCCCGTCACGTAGGTCCTGCATTTCCTTCGCATCCGAATGATTCCTCCAATCACATCAAGATACGGCCTCATGGGGGCTCTCGTTAGGAGTTGGTTGTCTCCGGCCAATGAGGGCAACAAGCGTGGTGTACTGTAATCAGGAGAGAAGAAACATGGCGAGATGTGAGCATCAAGAGTCAAATTATGGAGATGAATGCCGTCAGGCGATGAGATCAGGAGGATGGCGAGTTGACGAGGAGAGCTCTTGTATCACATGAGCTCCAAACTCAAATCCCTTTCAACCGCAGCGTCTTAATGCAGGTAGATATCCTCTAGGATGCCTTGGTCTTGTTAGTAAGCCACTGACAGTGGTAGCAGAGCATCAAGTTCGGGATGGCCTGGTAATAACGTGTCTTGGACAAGATTCTAGTGATGATACACGTCTTGGTCAGTTGTTGAGCTCCAGGGCGCTGGAGAAGGTGTGGGAAGTGGCTTTAAGTGCTCCTCAGGTACTAGTCCTTTCTAGGACTAGCACCTCGAGATAGAAGTCTCGGTGACATTCGTATCTTGCAAGACGCAAGCGCTAGCCCCTGGACTAACATCGGTACCGCATTAACAGCGGCTCAACTTGTGTGGTAGCCAGACGCGGGCGAAGCAAAGCAGCACCTACAGTAGTAGTACGCAGGTACCAGGTGCGGGATACCTAGGTACCTACCTTAGGAGATGGAGGCTCGGGAGGGTTGAAGATGCATGACTCAGCAGATATGCAATTCGCCACCCAATGAGATCGCGCCAAGCACGTGCGCCGTCTGCGTACTTGATCCGTCTCCGTACCTGCCCAGCGGTATCGACACTCTCTGCTCCACTCCTATCACTCCATGGTGACGACGACATCAGCGAGCCACAATAAACCCGCCCTCAATCTGTGGCCGTCGACGCATCTAAACGCATCTGGGCAGCTCGTCTTGCATCAACCTTTATCCCTGCACTTTCATCGACAACATCCAATTTCCGAATCCTCACGCCTGGCGCTCGATAGAGCAGAGACGTCCGACTAGGGCTCTAGCGGGAGGCGACGACGCCTGGCGAGGGATCGCTTCCTACAGCCGTCTACTTGATCCGACCCAGCTCGCGGCTCACCATGCCTGATTTTCGGGTCGCCGTGAGCTTTGCCAAACCGTCTCGCGGCACTGCAAATGGCTCTACACTGGACAACGAGACGCCGGAGGCTTCCGAGACGTCTCCCCTGCTCTCGTCTGGCACCGAGCAGGAGCCCGTGACTGAGTCCTCGCCGTTACTTTCCGGTGACGACAACCACCATCCAGAGAACGAAGAAGATGAGAGAGACAGCTTGAACAGATCGCCACCGAAGTCGGAAAGCCGCTTACGATGGCCCTCCATCATTGCCATTGCCATCCTGGCCGCCCTCACCATTGTGGTCATGGTCCTTGGCTTCCTCGTCCCTCCTGCCGTCAAGTCGTACGCCGAGACCGCTGCCGTCCTCGAACCAACCGGATTGGCTCTCGAGTCTCTCACTCCAGATGGAATTCGCGCACGAATACAAGCTAGTTTCAAGCTTGATGGCTCACGAGTCAAGGACGGTACTGCCAGACGCCTCGGCCGGCTAGCCACGAGCCTTATGAGGAAGATCGATACGGAAGAGACGAGCGTTCGCGTGCATCTGCCAAACTACGACAATGCTCTGCTGGGCTCTGCGGTTGTGCCCCCATTGAGCATCAATCTGGTCGATGGGAAGACTACCATGCTGGACTTTGTCGCTGATCTCAGTCCTGGAGATGCTGAAAGCTTACGTCAGATTGCCAACGACTGGTTGGATGGCAAGCTTCAGCAGGTCAAGGTGACCGGCGCGGCCTCGCTTCGTCTCAAGACTGGCATTCTACCTCTTGGGACGCACGAGATTGTCGAGTCAATGGTCTTTGAAGGTCAATCCCTCTACCGCTCCTTTGCTTTGTTATATTTTGGAGAAAAGACAATAATGTGAAAAGAAGAGATTGCTGTTGACATATTTTCTTTCAAATGGACCCTTTGCTAATTTCATTACAGCCAAGGAAATTCCTTCTTTGCCCGAGTACAAGATTGACCGCCTCAATATCCACGATGTGCCCGCTGGTGATGGTGGACGGATGGCCGTTGGTGCGAATGCCTCCATCATCGCATACAACGACCATCCAATTGGCCTCACCGTTCCGCAACTTGCTTTTGACATCCTCGTGCCCAACTGTGACCCGTCTGAGTCCCATATCATGGTGGCCACTGCCGTCACTCAGCCAATCGATGTGGAGCCGCATGCTAATGTTACCGTTGACGCTGTTGGCCTCATCAACGATATACCCGAGAAGCTGACTCGTGCCTGTCCCATGACCAAGATGTCACCTCTGGACAACTTCTTCAAGCGCTACATGCACGGTGAAGACGCCCAAATTTTCGTTCGTGGTCAGGACTCGGACAAGTCGGACGTCCCAGATTGGCTCAGATCCTTCTTCAGCAGCGTCACTGTGCCGATCAGCTTCCCGGGGCGGTCGTTTGACGATGCTATTCGAAACCTGTCGCTTACGGATGTCGACTTCAAGCTACCAAGCCCCTTTGCGGACCCCAACGACCCGAACTCAAAGCCCCGAGTGTCCGGAACAATTGAAATTATCGCCGAGCTTCCTTCTGAACTAAATTTGGATATTGGCGTCAACAGCCTCCGAGCCACCGGCGACATCTTTTATGAAGGCAAGAAATTCGGCGAGCTTAACGTGCAACGATGGCAAAAGGCCCACTCGAACAAGACCACGGATCCCGAAGACGAGAAAGCACTGCTCCAGATCACGTCCCGCATCGCCAATGTACCTCTCGACATTACCGATGGGGATGTCTTCAGTGACGTGATGGGAGAGCTCCTGCTCGGTGACGAGGACATTCTCCTCGACGTTGAGGCCCTTGTCGACATCAAAGTCTCGACTGTGCTCGGAGACTTGGTCTTCAGAGATGTTCCTGCAAAGGGCAAGATTCCAGTAAAACGTCTGTCTTCGCCTTGGTAATTCTCTTGCGTGGCACGCTTGTGAAGGTGGCATGACGTATCTCTTCTACTCTGTTGAAGGTACGATTGTGGTTCGCCTCACAAGGCGCCCAAGGGCAGCTCTGCTAACAAACTGGAACAGAGCTTCCTGGTAAATCGCTTACGAAAATGGATCCCCGTGTCTCCAATCTGGTCATTCTCAACACAACGAAGCATGCTGTTCACATGCAAGCGTCGGTCAACATAACGAACCCAACGCCTTACACGGCCTCTATTCCCCTGGCAAATGTCCATGTTTACCACGGGGAGCTGTTAATCGGGGAGGTTACAGTCAAAGACCTGGACGTGCAGCTGGGGAACAACTCAGACCTGGCCGTCTTCGCCACCTTGGATCCAACATCTGTAGGCGGAGAAGAGAGCCACAAAGCTGCTGTGAAACTACTCTCCGACTATGTTTCAGGCAAGAACACAACACTCACATTCAAATCCTACAAGGGTAGCATTCCTGGGGTACCCATCATTGGCGATGCTCTCTCCAAGTTCAACATCTCACTACCAACGCCCCGACTCAAGCTACCAGGCGACGAGAGCGGCAGGGATCAGGGCAAGAACTTTGTGAGGGACGCCGTCTTTCACGTTTTCTCCTCCACTGCCACCTTCAGCCTCGCATCCCCGCTCAAGCACAACATTATACATATCGAAAGAATAAACGCTACGGCATTTTACAACCATACAGAACCTGTCGGCCACATCCTCTACGATGAGCCGTTCGACGCGCTTCCAGGGGTGACGGAGACTCCGCGTCTCCCCGTCATCTGGTCGACCGATAGCATCGGCTACGACAAGCTGATTGACGCAATGGACGGCTCGTTGAAGCTGGATGCCAAGGCAGAGGCAACCCTCAGGATAGGAAATTGGATAGAGACTATTCATTATGAAGGACGAGGTATTGGAGCTAGGGTCAGGATATAGACGGTACATCTTTTTCTTTCATGACACTCATTTACAGCATCTGATTTGGGAGCGTTTGAAATTTTCTTTTGATTCGTTTTGAGAATGATAACTATATCTGTTCGTTCTGGCCTGCAGGTTGATGTTTTAAGCAATCCATACATGGAACATACAATGATACACACAAATTCATCAAGTTTACTACCACTTTACGGGCCTACAAGTGAACAAAAGCATAAAGCTTGGGATGTTATAAAACTACGATTAAACATGCACATCGCTACGATGAATTAGGCCAGCAACATGACATCTTACAACGGAAAGGGAGGGTTCAAAATTGACAAACCTGGAGTAGGTTGACCACGTCGACACCGACTCTGGAAGTGTCAGCAAGTACATCAAGAGAGAGAGAGAGAGAGAGAAAGCACAAGAAAAAGGAATATGCACCTTTGGTTCTATAAGTTATCCCTAACAAAATGCCCAAAACAGCGGTATTATCAGTGAATCAGTGCAGGGACAGAGGCGAATCATTGTAGGCCTCCCGGGAATGGAATCGTATCAGAAGAAAGAAAGAAAGAACAAAAACATCATGGCGGCCCGTCGTTCCGTTGTCTGTTGAACCTTTAGCCGAGCCGCACGCCCGCCTCCCTGCGCTTCTTGAGCTGCTGCGCCGTCGCCAGGTTCATGCCCGCATTCTGGCTCGCGTCAAACATGCTCTGGGCCTCTCGCCGCTTCTCGTCCTCAATCTTCTTGAGCAGCTTCTCCGTCTTGCCCTTGCCGCTGCCCTTTCCGTGGAACTGGTGGCTCAGATGCTTGAAGGCCTCCTTCTGGTCCAGCCTCCGGCCGTGGTCGTCGACGTACTTGAGCTCGACGTTGGGCTTGTACGTCGCGTTGAACAGCTCGGCCAGCCGCTTCGACTGCTGGTGGTCGCGGTGAGTGTTCTGCTGACGGGCCCATTCTTCCCTCTCCCGGACGGACATGCGGTCCAGTCTGCCGCTCATCCTGTCGCGCTCTCTCTGATGTCGGGTTTGCTCCTCCAATTCCGTCTCCAGTATTCGCTTCTTTGCGAGGAATTCTTCGCGCGCCTTGAAGTCTTCGTAGCTTCCGCTCTTTGAAGAAGAATCGATGAGGCCTCGCTCCCGAAGCAGAGCGAGAGCCGCACCCATGCCCTCGCCGACAGTCTTTTCGTCTGCGATGCCTGCTGCTTCATTCTCTTCCCTTTTCCGATTTCTCTCCTCTTCTTCTTGCTGTGCAGCGGCAAGGGCTTCTTGGTGTTCTGCTGCGTATTCATCCATCTCTGCATCCTCATCTTGACCGCCCATATGGCGATCCTCGGGTTCGGGAGTTTTCGTGGCCTGTTTCTGCCTCCTTGCATGGCGATCGTCCTCGTCTGGCTTGCTCAGCCCCGCAACGAATTCGGAGATCTCGCCGATGACTAGGCCTCCACTTGGAGCTTCTTCAGGCTCCTCTTCCTCCTCCTTGAGCTGCTTCGCAATGTCTTCAGGCCGTGTCTTTTTGCGCTTTTTCAGCGCATTCTTTCGTTGGATTGCTAGTGATGTTTGGAGATCATCGTCGTCTGCAAAGTCATCTGTAGTAGCCTTCCGTTTGGTGGGCATGGAGGAATCTTTCGTATCAACATCCATGGCACCGGCATCCACTGGAGCAGGTCCGATAGGGAAGATGTCATCCTCGTCAAGCTGTTTTTGTCTGGTGCCCTTGTTGCCCTTCTTCTTCTTGGGCTTCTTCACCTTGATCTCTGATGGAGCAAGGTAGTCGGATGAAGGTGCAGCATCGCCATCTAGAACAGCACTGTTAGAGTTGCTTCCACGTGAGAAGGGTAAGGGACAACGATACATACCTATGATATCATCAAGGCTGATTGACTGAATCTTCTTTGCTTTCCGCTCTGGTTGGCCGAGGATATCTGACAGCTCAGCGATGGCTCCATCGTCATCAAGAGTAAACTTTTTCGCCTTTTTGCCGTTAATCTCCTCGTCATATTGTGCCAGTATGGTGCCTTCGCCGTCGTTGTAGTCATTCGGGTTGTAGCCTTTCAGCTTCTTCTTGAGGTCGAGCCTCTCCGTGAGCTTCTCTTGTTCTCTTAGGTTCAGGTTCTCAAGCTCATCGCCCTCTTCCTCGTTCTCGTCAATCGTCGTGTCCTTCAAGGTAAGGATCTGTTCGTCTCCGTCCAGAAAGGCAGTCGAGTCGTGTGCAACTTTGATGCCTGCGAGGTCTTTAGAGGTATACTGTATGGCAGCAGCCGCGGCAGCTTCTGCCGCAGCAAGCTCCTCCTCCAGCTTCCGTGCCTTGTCAATCTTCTTTTGTCTCTTCTTTTGGCCCAACAACCAGGACTTCGCATCTAGGTCTGCTTGCTCTTCCTCGCCGAGCCCCTTCCCTGCGAGGATAGCAGCCCGCTGGGCCTTTTCACGGGCTTTTCGCACAGCGGCGGCCTTCTCCTCGCGTCGCTTCTTGGCTGCCTCTTCTTCCTGGAGTTTTTTGTAGTTGTCATACGCCTGCGCCTGGCGACTCTCGACGGTGCTTCCGGGCTCTTCTTCTTCTGACGTCGCGGTTTGGGGCGCTGGATCGGCTCCGGGTACCGGCAAGGGCTTCATGCCCAACGATATCCGGATTCGGTTCGTCTCTTCAATCGTTGCCGCGTCCATTTTGGTCGATATCTGGTCGGGCAAAAGATGGGGGAGTGCCGGCCAAGGTGACAAGCACGAGGAGGAGATTCGGCGTAGAAGCAGTGACTTCCAGGTTAGAGGTTGTTGATGAGATGGAGCCTGATATGATGATACTAGTACTACCTAGTAGTAGGTACTGCTAAGCTTGTTGCAGCTTATCGCGGGCGATATCAGTTTCTCCGATATGCTTCCGTCGGCACGTGACTGTCCCCACCATGTAATTTTTCCTTGCAACTCCATATAACGCCGGATCGTGAAATTTTCTTCCTTCTTTTCCTTCCTTCTCAACAAACAACGGATCTGTGCTTTGCGGTCCCCTGCGTTCACGCGTCAGGGTCGACTGCTCTGCAGCTCGATAACTCCATGGAGCCATCAACTTGCTATGGTGTCAATCATCCTATCGACAGGTCCAAGAACAAGCCGGCCTCCGGCTGCCTCATTCGCTGTCGCAAGACGGCTTGAGTGTTGTGGCTGGAGGATTCGGGGGCCCCATATTCCAACCCTTTTTTCCAAGGCCGTCGGCCGGTGAGGTTGAGGAAAACCATGGGTTGCCTACATATTATCGATGTTGGTGTTTGGTAGTAGCAATGTTTGCGGTGGCAGTTTGAGCCGAGCCTCGTCTTGGGCTTCTGACCCAGGCAATGCCATCTGACTAGCTGCGTCGAAGGAAGGATGATAAATTGTACGACGCTGGTCATTGAATGTCCACCAAGTAACCCCGACGAACCGACCATGTCAGATATCAGAATTCTCCTGGCTGGTGGGTTGGTTGGAGACTGCTTACGGAGTCGATGCCTCGTGACTGTCATGGCCGCATCCAGCCTCCTGGGACTCTGTTCGATATTATAACACGAGTAAAGCCTGCATGATGTCAGTCTGCTGACTCATCTCATGTCGAGAACAACAAGCCTGGTGCTACATATGTAAAAGGTACTGGATACTCCGAACTCCGGCCTCGTAGCTTCAAAGTTGGCTGTTTGCTTTGATGTCTTTGATCATGCCCGTCCATCCCTTGTCTTGCAGTGCATGTGGATCTCTACGTCCAGATGGGAGAAAGCTTGTCTGTGATAAAGTACGATGATGCATTGATGCCTGTGGCTACGGCCCTTTTATCCCCATCGTCATGCATCTCTATATTAATCCAGGAGACTCTCCTCCTTGCCTTGGTGAGTACAAGTGACGAGGACATGCAGAAGCAGACCCATCAAGCGACGTCTTGACGTCTGTACTTGTACCTGTTCAGGACCGAGATCGAGACCCGCCAGCTCGTCCTACCTTACATGTGAAGATCTTAGCCCACAATCCTCCTGTCTTACTGCACAGCTGTCATCACGAGTCCTCGGTTGCTTGTGAAACCCAGCTCAGCTCCTGAGCACATGCAGTAACGCCGACTCGGCGTCATTTCGCCACACCCAATTTGGACCTGAGGGATGCTGGAAGCTGCTGAGCAGATCCCGTTACCGACCCATGGCACTACTACATCCATACGCAGCAAACATGGGCTTGGGCTTGGCTTCTCAATGCAAAATTGTCCGCAAAAGTCCCGGCATTGTCGATGCAGAAATGCAGATTTCAGCGGGCGATTCTAGGGTAGGGCGACTACTACTACTACTAATACCTAGTCAGTATCTAGCACCGGAGGCTAGGCGGTTAGTGGACGGGAACCTGGCCATTCCATCGCAACCAGGATCCCGCACTTCGTTGCGCTTCTGCCCCCACGGGGCGGGAGTTGGCAGAGACAGAATGCGGAGCAGCCCCTTGTCTGCCCTGGCCGGGGCCTGTTGAAGCAAGCAAACGAGAGCAGAGCAGTTGAGAGGCGGTGGTTGACGCTTGACGGTACGAAGACGTGCGAGAATCCCGTTAAGCCGAGGCTGGGCTCCCCCCCCCGTCATCATCATGCCCATGCTGCTCTTCCAGCCCACTCGTCTCCCTGCCTCGTCGCCTCCCCTCCCTCTCCCGATTAGCTGCGCATGTTCTCCTGACAGCGTGACTAATGACGCGTTGCCAGCCCATTCGCCTGACGCATCCCGGCATCTGAGTCTAGCTCGTCACGCTGGCAATCTTGGCCCAGGCAGAGCAGCAAGACGGCGGGCATGATTGGGCCGTGCCCTGGCGAGCATCAGCTGGCCATCCGCTGCCACCCGAGACCGCATCACCGACTTGTCGGATCTCTCCGAGCAGCAGGAGGCTGATCCTGGCCGGCGAGACGATTGAAAAGGGCTGCCGGGCCCGGAGCAGGACAGCAGCGAGAGCGAGCGAGAGAGAGGAGAAGAAAAAGGTCGACTGTCTTATTTTCAGCCAGCCCCGGCTCACCAGAAGCAGAGGAGAAGACGAACGACGTCAACGACGGTGAATTCCATTAGTCGAAGATCTTTGTCGTCACAACACCATCCCGTGGATATTGCTTTCCCCTTGCCGTTGCGTTGCCACCTGTTCCCTCTCTCTGTCCCCCTTCTTCCTCATTCCGAGCGCTACTACTGGTGCCTACTCCGCCGCCTTCGGTTGTGCCTTTCTCTTTGTCGACCTTTGCACCGCCCATCGCGGCACTTGGGCCCCGGAGAATTCGGCCCTTTCGCAGCATTCTGGCCCTCAGTTCCCCATGGGGACGGTCCACACTTCCTCTCTTGGCCCTGCAGACCTTTTGTCGTCGGTCCGAGTCGGAAGAAGCTCAGTCTTGAGCGCTTGAGTAGCATCTACGCGCGAATCACTGGACAAAGTCGGCAAGACGAAGCCGTCGTCGCCTGCTGCTGCTGCTGCTGCTGTTACTGCGACAGGCAGTCCGACTGGGGGGCATCCGCATAATAAAAGATGCCCGCCTTCGCCATGGACCTGGCCGTGAGCCACTCGGCATCGGCTCTCTCTTTCAACGCTTCCTCTCACACATCCTCCTTCATTCCGCCCATCATGCACGTCCTCTCGACTGCGGTGCTGCTCGGCTCCGTTGCTGTTCAAAAGGTCCTGGGAAGACCAGGATCAAGCGGTCTGTCAGACGTCACCAGGAGATCTGTTGACGACTTCATCAGCACCGAGACGCCTATTGCGCTGAACAATCTTCTTTGCAATGTTGGTCCCGATGGATGCCGTGCATTTGGCACATCAGCTGGTGCGGTGATTGCATCTCCCAGCACAATCGACCCGGACTGTAAGTTGGACCTGAACCATATCATATATCGCCGAGATGTGAACCGCGTGCTGAGACTGAGACAGACTATTACATGTGGACGCGAGATAGCGCCCTTGTCTTCAAGAACCTCATCGACCGCTTCACCGAAACGTACGATGCGGGCCTGCAGCGCCGCATCGAGCAGTATATTACTGCCCAGGTCACCCTCCAGGGCCTCTCCAATCCCTCGGGTTCCCTTGCGGATGGCTCTGGTCTCGGCGAGCCCAAGTTCGAGTTGACCCTGAAGCCTTTCACCGGCAACTGGGGTCGACCGCAGCGGGATGGCCCAGCTCTGCGAGCCATTGCCTTGATTGGATACTCAAAGTGGCTCATCAACAACAACTATCAGTCGACTGTGTCCAACGTCATCTGGCCTATTGTGCGAAACGACCTCAACTATGTTGCCCAGTACTGGTCAGTGGTTGCTTGCTCCTTAATTACGTCTTTGCTTCTGTGTCTAATGCCTCTACTGCAGGAACCAAACCGGCTTTGACCTCTGGGAAGAAGTCAATGGGAGCTCATTCTTTACTGTTGCCAACCAGCACCGAGGTATGAAGCAAAACGTCCACATTCGCTGTCACTGCACAAAGCATTGTTACTGACCAGCTCTGCAGCACTTGTTGAGGGCGCCACTCTTGCTGCCACTCTTGGCCAGTCGGGAAGCGCTTATTCATCTGTTGCTCCCCAGGTTTTGTGCTTTCTCCAACGATTCTGGGTGTCGTCTGGTGGATACGTCGACTCCAACAGTATGTCTTTTCACTGTCCATATGAAATTGGCCAATACTGATAGCTCGCCTCTAGTCAACACCAACGAGGGCAGGACTGGCAAGGATGTCAACTCCGTCCTGACTTCCATCCATACCTTCGATCCCAACCTTGGCTGTGATGCAGGCACCTTCCAGCCATGCAGTGACAAAGCGCTCTCCAACCTCAAGGTTGTTGTCGACTCCTTCCGCTCCATCTACGGCGTGAACAAGGGCATTCCTGCCGGTGCTGCCGTCGCCATTGGCCGGTATGCAGAGGATGTGTACTTCAACGGCAACCCTTGGTATCTTGCTACATTTGCTGCTGCCGAGCAGCTGTACGATGCCATCTACGTCTGGAAGAAGACGGGCTCCATCACGGTGACCGCCACCTCCCTGGCCTTCTTCCAGGAGCTTGTTCCTGGCGTGACGGCCGGGACCTACTCCAGCAGCTCTTCGACCTTTACCAACATCATCAACGCCGTCTCGACATACGCCGATGGCTTCCTCAGCGAGGCTGCCAAGTACGTCCCCGCCGACGGTTCGCTGGCCGAGCAGTTTGACCGCAACAGCGGCACTCCGTTGTCCGCCCTTCACCTGACGTGGTCGTACGCCTCGTTCTTGACAGCCACGGCCCGTCGGGCTGGCATCGTGCCCCCCTCGTGGGCGAACAGCAGCGCTAGCACGATCCCCTCGACTTGCTCTGGCGCGTCCGTGGTCGGATCCTACTCGCGTCCCACCGCCACGTCATTCCCTCCGTCACAGACGCCCAAGCCTGGCGTTCCTTCCGGTACTCCCTACACGCCCCTGCCCTGCGCGACCCCAACGTCCGTGGCCGTCACCTTCGACGAGCTCGTGTCGACGCAATTTGGCCAGACGGTCAAGGTGGCGGGCAACGCCGCGGCCCTGGGCAACTGGAGCACGAGCGCCGCCGTGGCTCTGGACGCCGTCAACTATGCCGATAACCACCCTCTGTGGATTGGGACGGTCAACCTTGAGGCTGGAGACGTCGTGGAGTACAAGTACATCAATGTGGGCCAGGATGGCTCCGTGACCTGGGAGAGTGATCCCAACCACACTTACACGGTTCCTGCGGTGGCTTGTGTGACGCAAGTTGTCAAGGAGGACACCTGGCAATCGTAATAGATTGGCAAGGGGTAGCAGTAGACTTGCACACTGCCAGACTATTAATCGGAGTTGGTCAGTAGATTGAATCAGAGGAATATTCGGTCACCGGGACATTTGGGATATAGCGTTTCGCAAAGCTGCTGGTTGCAGCACATTGGAGAAGGATGCCCTTTCACGACTTATACCGCTATGATGGGTATCTTAATTTAGCCGTTATGAAATTCAAGAGACGATGATAATTTTGACGAGCATTTGTTCCTTCCAGTTTCGAAAGCTGACTCCCACGAGGAATATGCCAATGACCAGCGGCGTGAAGCCTGAACTGGGCCTGTGTAACACTTTGATTTGCCTGACGGCGGACAAAACAAAGACGAAAGCGACGTTTACACCATGATAAACCAAAGTTTCCGAAGGAGAGAGAGAGAGCCAGAAGAAGAAATGAGTCCCTTTCGAGTCATCCTGCGTCTCTCTCCCCCTCTCTCCCCCTCTCTGTATCCCATCACCCTCTTCCCTACTCCTTCTCCTACCGCATCGATTCATTTGCATCTTCCATTTCACTCTTTCCCCTTGAGCCCCCTCTATGCAAACTCATCATCCGGCGCCTCAATAGAATCCTTGACCTTGATGAGAATGGCCGTCATCCAAGGCTCCAGCCTGCTCGTGCGGTCGAACTGGAACAGCAGCTCGCTAAACTCGTCCTGGCTGTGGTTGTCGACGGCGTTGCACAGGTCCTCGAGCAGCTTGTACTTGTATTGCGAGGAGAACTCGGGGTCCTTTTGGCGGTAGGACTCGACGGCGCGGCGGGTGCCGACCATGTCGCCCGTGGCGAGGTGGCAGATGCCGGCCTTGAAGCAGTAGGTCGAGAGGCTCCACTTCATGGTGCCGTTGCCGATCATGGTGTTGATGATGCGGTCGTACGTCTCGATGGCGCCGTAGTAGTCGCCGTCGAGGGCGGCGAGGTCGGCGTATTGCGTCCAGAGCTTGTTGGCGTTGCTGTTGTAGGGGACGCGGGGGAGGAGGTGTATGTTAGCCATCAGTTGGACAATGAAAGCTCTTTTCAAACAAACAGAGTGGTCACATGTTTGTCTTGCTTGCGACAGCGACTGGTGGGAGGGGAGGGGGGGATGATTAAGGGCACAACGCACAGTTCTCTCGCCTTTGGTAGCCGCTCGGCAGCTTCCTTGTAGGCCTCGCGCGCCCGCTTCAGGTCCTTCAGGTCATGCTCATAGATCTGACCGAGTATCTCCTTGACTCGCGACATCCTCGTCTGCTTGCTCTCACTGGTCGACTGCTGGATCAGGGCAAAGGCCCGCTCTCTGCACCGGATCGCGGCTTCGGGATCATCTCTTCGGTAGGCGTCGGAGGCCTCGACGTAGCTGTCGGCAGCGTCGGTCAACTCCTTGAGGTTCTTCTCTCGTACTTCGGCGGCTCGCTCGTGTGTCTTTCCGGCCTGGATGTCTAGATTGCAGAACAAAGAAAGCTACGAGTCAGTCCACTTGCGCCTTGAACCCTGGCATGCGTTTCCTGACCATGATCTCATCGGGTTGAAGCTTTTGGGTAGATGTGAGGGTGGGAGGGGAATGAAGATGGCGCACTTTGTCCCTGTCGCTCGTATGCCTGAGCGGCCTCCTTGAATAGTCGGGCTGCGTCCCAGAACTTCTCGTCCGAGCCGCCAAAGAGGCTCCAGCCGCCGCTGCCCTTGGACACGAGCTTCTCGGCCTGTCGTTGCACCCGTTTGTTAGCTAGCCCAAGCAAGCCTCGCCTCTCGTCCACCTCGCTGTAGCTACGTCAAAGAAGAGCGGCGCACCTGCTGGATCAGAGCCTGGGGATCCTCCATGGTTATCGAAAGGCGTCTGCGTGAGTGTGTTTGCGCGTGTAAGTGAGTCAAGGTAGGTAGTTTGTGCGTATGGGAAGAGGAGGCGCTTGGTGGTGTATGTATGTGTGAAGTAGTAGGTGAGGTACTGAGTATAACGACGGAAGAGTCGCTGACAACAGCTGAAGACGGCGCTGGAAGCGATGCTGGCTGCTGCTCTGTTTCGGCACAAGTACCCAGTAACTGATGGCTGGCGGCCGATGCGCTGTCAGAGGGAGGGAAGTGCCGCGGGTGTGTTTAGGCGTGACTTTGAGACACTATGACGACGCTGAAGTGGCTAGTGGGAGGTGGGGCGCAGCTACAGCTGGTGGCTGGTGCTCGATGCTGCCGCTTTGGGTCTAGTTCTATCTGGTTCTACTTTGCGACTCGAGAGGACTCATTTCATCTCGTGTACTCTTACATGTATGGACAGAATACATATGCACACCATTCTCATCTGTCTACCGTTGAACGATTGGACACTTTGTTAAAGCTCTAGAATCCTCCATCTTGTCTTTTCACAAAAGCAGCAATTAGCAAGCATCACTACACAATGTCACTCTGCACAAGATGCCGCCTATCTTTACGGCAAACTCTCCGCCTTGGACCAACAAGGACGACATCCGCCCCTCTATCAACAACAAGATCCTCAACATCCACAGCTGAAAACATCCTCTCCAAACCAACCTGGTCCGTCAGCTCTCTCCTCCCATCTGAATCGCCACAATCAGATTCAAAAGCGGCGGAAACCATCACGCCGGCTCAACTACACCACCTTCTTCGCCTCTCCGCTCTACCCTTACCCAAATCCCCAGCCGAGGAGCAGTCCATGATCGAGACTCTCCAGAGCCAGCTGCAGTTTGCACGGGCCGTGCAAAGAGTCGACACGAAAGGCGTGGAACCGCTTCGAGCCATCAGGGATGAGACAGACGCCGCCATCAAGGAAATCACCATCGGACTGGAAGACCTCAAGGACGTGTTGGCGAAAGAGGTTCGTGTGGGGCATTATCAGCGGCCTCGAAAGGTCAAGGAGCGCATTCAGTCTGATGCCGAGAACTGGGATGCTTTGGCGACGGCGTCAAGGAGAGCCGGCAAGTACTTTGTTGTTGAGAGTGGCAAGAAGGCCGAGGCTGGGGAACCTTGAATTGATAAATCATTCCTCTCTCACTGGACAGTGTGATAAGGTATACATTTTGGTGTATGCCCAGCTGCACACTTTGCGCCATTTCCCTCCGTTATTGAAATGTCCCGCCTTGATACCCTGAGGAGCAATAGAATTCCGCCTTCTCCGAAGATGAAATATGTAAAGATAGCCTCGCCATGTGTTCCGCATCAATATGCCCGCATCCAACAGCCTAGTTAACAAAAAAACCGAGCCATGTCCTCACAAAACCGGTTTCGCAGAACCCAAATGATCCGATAAACTCCCCAACTCCAGCCTTGACATGCACATCTTGTAGAAGCCATCCGCAAGCTACTTGGGCACTTCTTTGTCCGTCTCCTTCGGCTTGTACTTTGGCACCTTCTCGTAGGCGTTTGGGCTCGGTGCCCTCTTTTTCTTCTTGCCGCTCGCGCCATTGCCGCGTCCACGATGATGCCTATGCCCGTGATCATGAGAATGTCCGCAGTCGTGTTCGTCCCCGACAGGCCTCTTGCCCCTAGACCCGGCCTCCGAATCCGAATCCGAATCGGACGAGGAAGGATCAGACGACGACGACTCGTCGCTGGACTCGTCCACCGCCTTGGGTCGGTGGTATATGCAGCACACTACAAATCACAGTGTTTTGTCAGTCGCGAATGTCCCTTCCCCTGGGCTGTCGCCGCTGCCGCCGCGGCCCCAATCGCATCTCCGCAACAAGAGAGAACGCACCTTTTGAGCTTTTCCGACCCAGTCCCTCATTGTCCACCACGTCGTCGGCCCACTGCACCGATCTGCCGTTCGCCGTGTGGCCTCCCCGCAGGCGCAGGATCACGCTGGGCTGGCTCTCAGTTGTTTCTGATCGCGGCGTGTCTGCTGCTGTGGTTGTGGTCGTTTGCGACGCTGCGGGCGCCTGCGCTCTGCGCTCCTGTTGTTGCGACATGGTGGTGGTAGCGGGCGTCTTGCAATGGGGAGATTTTGTCGGGTGATTTCTCGTCTTCCGATGATGGCCGCAGTAGCTGTCTGTTGAACGCAGTGAAGGTAAGAGAGAAGAATGGCGGGGGCGTCTCTTGTATTGATAGGTGTGAAAGAAAAGAGGTTGTTCGTATGAGGCTGGAAGGGAAAGCAGATAAGGGCACTCTGCTGAGACGAAGCCTTGAACTGTCTTTTTTATTTTTTTTCCGACGATGTCATCGATGGTCCTAGAAAGATGCCAGGAACAGGCAAGTCGGAAAGTCTGAGCGGCCCCGCGATTTCCCCAGCACAACGAAGCCGACGTTTGTCTGCTGTCAACTTAATAAGCAGAGGTGGCGTCACTGAGCCTTAGAACCTTGGTATGATTTCAGTTTTGATCGATACCACCTTACCAAAAGGGCTCAAACGCTCCGGAATGCTTGCTGGTTCAAGCATGCAGTGTCTTTTATCCAACGAGTGACCATCGTGAGTTTTCATTGCCATGTCTATCCGCCTTGATACAAAAATGGGGTGTGGTCGTAATCTACTTTTGTGCACAGCATACATTCATCATGGACACGTTATCGTACAACACCAACAATCTTCAATGCCCTCATGTCTGGCATGTGACACCGACCCCCCAAATCAAGCTCCTTGGCGCTCACGCTCACGCCCTCGCCGCTTCTCCAGTTTCTTGGCCCCCTTCATGCTCCTCCTGGGTCGGCTCCTCTTGTGCTCCGCCAGCTCGCGTGGCTTGTTGTTCAGCCAGCCGTTGATCGGCTTCCTCGACCCAACAAACTTGCCCTCTGGCGAGTAAACGTCGACGGCCGGCCAGTCTGCTGACTCCTGGGGCTGCAGCTGCACCTTGGGCTCCGTGGCCCTATCATTGGCCGCCGTGTCTCTCCGCATGCTGTACATGTTGGAAAACGGGTCGCTGGTGTCTTTCGGCTCCTCTTTCGGCATTGCGTTTCGCTCAACGTCCTTTGGCGCATTTTGGGATTCCAGTATGCGCTCCAACGCCCGCTTGCGAACCTGGGCTACAATCTCAACGTATCCGACGCCTTCGATAAGAATATCCACTGACAGCACACGGAATGGTAGCTGGTCGACACTCAGGCCGATAGCGTTCTTTCTGGTCAGTGGTCCGGCCCTCTTCTTGGTGACATCGTGGTCCAGTTTGAATGTCCCAGCGTGCTTCATCTTATCTCCGGTTCCTGGCAGAGTGATGTTTTCGAGACCAATCGATTGATGGGTTTGATTCTGAAATGCGATGGCCTTCTCTGTCGACGTGAGATGCTCGTGAAGTGGCGTGAAGTTGTACATCAGAAAGATCATGTCTGGTGTTCGAGGCGTGATTCGAATTAAACCTCCACCCAGGAGCAGCGAGGACCCAGGCTTGACAGTGACCTGCTCTGGAACGATGCGCTTCTTCATGATGAGCGATTGCCTGTGCTCTTCTTTCACATATAGCTCGAGATCGCTGCGCGCTAGCCCAGGTAGATCGATCAGCTCCCCCTTGCCGTTACCAAAGGGAATTCGGATGGGAGATGCGGTCGTGCCGGGGAGTGATGAAACGATGGGCATGTCCGGGTAGTTCTCGGCCGGCCGGGGAGGCGGAAGAAGAGATCCCAGGTTGACAGTCGCCAAAACCTCGTCTTCCGCCAAGGCGTCCTCCGATGCCGTGGAAGCGGCCGGCGAGCCTCTTGGATACGTCGATACACTGGCGCGCTGTGGCTTATCGACCATTCTGCCCTTGGGATAGATGGCCTCAAAAAGCTGGCTCTTGCCCACGTTGACTTTGCCAACCATCCATCCAGCACCGCCGCGGTTCCAGACATCCTCCTTGACTTCCTTGGTCCACCAATCCCGCCTCGCACTGACACACCTGACATTGCCCAAGCGGACGCGCTGACCAAGCCTTCCCAAAGCGTCTCGCAGAACATCCTTCAAGTAGGGCATCATGGAGTCCACAATCTCTTTGGTTGGGCCTAGGAGATCGCCCCTGGTAATGATGAAGCTCATCTCGGTCTTGCGATCGTTCTGAAACTTGCCGGCTCGGGACCGGCGGTTGCGCGTGCGCAGCGGAATGTCGCCCAGCAGCACGTTGAGTCGCGGGATGAGAGACATGGGGAAGTCGGCGGCATCGATGACGTGGTATATGTGGTTGTATTTGTGAGGCGACTCCTCGATCGTCTCCCGCAGAGACTCGACGGTGGGATGGAACATTGTGAGCTTGGCGGTATCGCCCTTTGTGCTGTGATGCAGCAAGTCATGGCATCGATCGCAAACGGGTGCTTTCTGCTGTGGTGTCACTGCGTAAAAGGTTTTAGCAAGATGCCATTTCAACTCGGGGTGTGAAGCTGTCTCGTACTGTTGATGGGCACACTCTCAGGCTCATTGCCTTCGATAAGCGCCGCAGGGTCCAAGCCAAGCTCCTTCAGCCTGCTCTGGTCCAGAGACTCCAGCGCAGCATTGACAATCTTGTCCTCTTCGCCCTCCACGGGACTTGTCCGCCGCGCAACTGGATGCAGCCATTCTCTTATCCTCCTCTTGCTCACGTCCACGTATCCAAGCAGGTCTGGGTCTTCGGTCTGCGTGAATGCGCCACAGCCGGAACACGTCAATGGCAGTCTTCGCACCGGCTTCTGCAATGGCTGAGGCACTACCGGCGTCGCATTCGATTCGTTATGGCTGGATACCGCTTCGGTGTGGTTTCTTCGCCGTTGGGAAATGTTTTTTGTTGCGCCCAGACGTATACTCGAGAGCTTGCTCGATAGTCCGGCAACTGCAGGACAAAGATAAAGCGGCACTGCTGTTGAGGGCGCAGCTTCGCCTACTCTCAGAGCCTGCCGGAGCAGTCGAGCTGTCACCGCTCTATGCATATTCTCCGAAAGAATAAAATAGGAATTTCATTGATCAGAAAGAAAGACGGGAAAAAAGAATTGAGAAAACAGGGCCCTTTTAAAATGGGGGGGAACTTCTAGAACTGTAAATCAGTTTTTCTGGCAG
>LFMI01000759.1:24027-36690 GCA_001050175.1 Trichoderma parareesei | reverse complement strand
TGTGTGTGTGTGTGTGTGTGTGCAACATCTTTACTGACACCATGAATCCTGCAGTACATCCTCCCCCGCATGCCCATCCCCATGTCCAAGCCAACGCAAACCCGCCTCCCCCCCGGCGCCGAGCCCAGCATCCCCGTGCACCTCAAATCCCTCCGCAACCCCCCGCTCGACATCTCCCTCCCGCCTTTGCCCCTGAGCACCTCCGTCATCGACCTCAAGGCCGCCGTCCAGGCGCAGACGCGCATCCCCGTTGACAAGATGAAGCTCCTGCTGAATAAGCGGCCCGTTGCCGATTCAAAGGTGCTCAAGGAGCTGCTAGCTAGTGACAAGGACAGGAGTATCGAGTTTTCAGTAATGGTCATTGGGGGTGCGGCGGCGATTCCTCCTCCTCCTGGTGCTGCTGAAGGGGACGCGGAGAAGAAGAAGGGGAATGGGGATGCGATGGATACAGATGAGGGCAAGGTCTCGACGGCGCAGGCGGATGAGAAGACGGTCGAGGCGGAGCTCGAGTCTGATGCCTTTTGGGTCGATCTCAGTGGCTTCTTGCAGCAGAGGCTCAAGGCTCAGGCAAAGGCCGAGGAGCTGGCGAGCTTGTTCCGGTCGAGTTGGCAGGCTAGCAGGTCAAGTTAGGTTGGTTGGTGAGAGTAGAGAATAATGCATGCACGTTATCGGCGACTCTCTTGTTCGTCCCTTTCTCATGGAGCACAGTCTCACACTCAGACTTTCGGTTCATGCAGCATCTTGTAGTCATCGGTGCAGCATCCCACACGAAGTACAAAAAATGTGAATCTGATTCTCCCCTGGTACGGTATACATCATCATCTGCAGCGCTAGCACTTTGTGTGAAAAATTACCCATGCCTATCCATCAGAACAAGCATAGCCCCCTCGATCCAGCACGCCCAATTCTAAATGAGGACACACGGCAGTGTCTCCCTTCTTTTGCTTCCCGTTCGTAGCTGCCCCTCGCATCCCCTTGCATCACTGCATCAGATCGTCGTGAGTGCAGGTGTCGCTTATGCGTTCATCTTGGCGAGGACGGCGCTGAGGATAGAAGAGTGCTCGAGGTCGTCAGAGTCGTTGGCCTGGATCTCGTAGGCGAATCCTTCCAGGGATCGCTTGAGAGCCTCCTTGGAGGCGGCGTAGATCATCTTGGGCTGTTGGTGAGTGTTAGCGGGAACTGGTCAAGTGTGTTTGTATGAGGGGGCGGAATTTGTCAAGACGCACGTGAACACCGGCATCATCGGGGGACCAGGCAATGAGGATGATCTTGTTGCTGTACCAAGTTGTCAGTAGCTGCGGCAAGCTTCAATGCCCGTATGGAGGGGTTGGCATTGGGCAGACATACATGTCTCGGCCGTCAAACTTGAAGCCAAAGTCGTAGACGGCGTAGCGGGGACCCTTGCCAACAGCACCCTAATTCATTTGGGAATCAGACAGTCAGCTCTATCAATTCCGCGACGTGCACACGCTCAGCTTGCCAACCAAGCTGGCGGAGGGGATGGTCGGCGGTGAGACGCACAGTCTTGCTCTTGGAGGTGGCGCTGAGGAGCTTCTCGCGGAAGTTCTCCCAGTCGCTGTCGGGCTCAGCGTGCTCGACCTCGATCTCGGAGTAGTCGTCGGACAGCTTGAAGATGATGTATCTCAGGAGTCGGTTCTTGTCGTTGCTTCGCTTGAGCTTCTGGAACTCCTCCGAGACCTGGGGGGAAACCTTGGCTCTGTGACGAGATTGATGTCATGTCAGCTCTACCGATGCCAATGCACACAAAAACAGTGCCATGATGCCGTCGCCATCGTCTTCTTGGCATTGAATTTATTCGTTTCCCAACTTCTGCAATAGCTCCCCCCCCGTGTTTGTCCGCATCCGCGCCGTCGGGCCCGTTGGTGAACGTGGTGGCGGGTGGCGGAGCGCGCCAAAAGGAGGGGAGCTATGCGGCAAGTGGGAAAGGTGACGGCTGAAAGGGGGGCAGAAGAAGAAGAAGAAGACGCACCCTGATTGAGACTGCAGCAACGCAACAAACGCAGTCAGCACTCGAGAATAACACGTCTCCCAGCCCTTTCAGTCCTTTTCAGATTGGAAACTCACCATGATTGCGATTTGGTCGTCGACGAAAAAAAGATGGCGGGTCTGCGGTGTGGAAAGGAAGTTGGAGAAGGGAAAAAAAAAGGAGGGGTGATGAGCTGACGAAGGTGTTTCTCCTGGTTAGCGATGAGGGGGTTCTGCCTTGAAATAGGGAACGTGCGGGAAATTCGTCAAAGCGCCTTCTTCTACAGGAAGCTCTCCCAGAAGAGATGAAGCCGTAGCAAATTCAAGAAGAGCCCTTTTTTTGAATGACCTCGCAAGGGGTGGAGTGTCAACTAACCGGAAGGAAAAAATAGACGAAAATGAACCGACGGACGGAGAGAGAGGCGAAAGAAGCTGGCGAGGACGTTGGTGATGCCAAATTGGTGTGACAGCGGGATGGTCTGGAAACTGCGCAGGGCCAGACAAGGACGACTTTATTAGGTCAGTTCGGGTCCGGTCAGCGTCGTGTTATTAAGAGGAAAAGTAGAGCCAAAGGCGGGGTGCTTCGAAAAGGGCGAAAAAGCTCCCTCCAGTCTCCTCTCCTTGCCTCCTGGCTGCTGCTTTCCTTCTGTATTAGCAGTGGAAAGTGGGGTTGATGGCTCTCTCTAGGAAGAGCTGCACGTGACTGAGGGGGGGGGGAAGAGGAGGAACCAAAAAGGCGTCAAGAAGATACCTACCTTATAGAAAGGTACTACCTTTACATAGCGGCTGATGTGCTCTGGGAGGTAGTTTTTATATGGGGAATTACGTATTGCCTGGAGTCGGGATGTGCAGGATTACCTGGTGCCTAATAAGGGGCCAAGCTGACGAGGACAGCAAGCAAAGCAGTGGATCGATAATAGCAAGGTCGACGAAGAGATGGCGGCGGTGGCTGTGATGCTGCTGATGCCGCTTGCGTGGCTTGGTCAAATACGCTCCCGCTGCAAGCTTGCAAGTGGTGAGCTCAAGCTGATATGAGTATCTTTGATCAAGTCAACCATTCCTCGTCCCATCTCAAGGCACCAACTTTAGAGCTCCATCCCTATTATCCTGCTCATTATCGGCTGCCTCAAGGCAACCGTATTTCCCCCAAACATCAGGGACAACTTGGTAGATTAGCTCAACCATCATCTACCTACGCAAGATATCACATTAGTTTCGTTGCCTGATGATTGCACACAGTTTGTCTCGTTTTGAAAACACACATTTCATTCGTCATTATCCCTTTTTCCGATAGTCGTACATGGCAGCAGCGCTACAATACAATACAATACAATACAATACAATACACACACGGAGACAGCCGCACCGCCCGCTCTTCACCGAGACAGGCCATGCTCCAGCCGTAACCGTGGATGGCTGGATAGATAGATGAGACAAGGCATGGATGGAGTGAGCGGAGATGGGTAGTCAGAACCATCCTTCTAGTGTAACACCGGAACCATGCCCTGTCAAAGATGATTTTTTTTTAATACAACGTTTTTTAGTTTTCTTTCTCGTCGTGACACTTTACATCATGCCCATGCCTCCCATGCCGCCCATGCCGCCCATGGGAGGACCGGCAGGTCGCTCCTCAGGGGCCTCGACGATGGCGACCTCGGTGGTGCCCAGCAGGGAAGCAACGCCGCTGGCGTCAATGAGACCAGTGCGGACAACCTTGAGGGGGTCGAGGATACCGGCCTGGATCATGTCGACGTACTCGCCCTTGGCGCTGTCGAAACCGCGGTTGAAGTCGGAGCCGTACTCGTCGGTGAGCTTGCCAACGACGACAGAGCCCTCCAGGCCGGCGTTCTCGATGATGGTCCGTGCGGGGCGGGTGATGGCGTTCTTGACAATCGTGATGCCGAGCTGCTGGTCAAAGTTGGCGGCCTTGACGTCGTTCAGGGCCTGCGAAGAGGCCTTGATCAGGGCAGTGCCACCACCGGGCAGGATACCCTCCTCAACGGCAGCGCGGGTGGCGTTGAGAGCATCGACGAATCGGTCCTTCTTCTCGCCGACCTCGACCTCGGAGGCACCGCCGACCTTGATGACGGCAACGCCGCCAGACAGCTTGGCCAGACGCTCCTGGAGCTTCTCCTTCTCGTACTCGGAGGTGGTGGGGTCAGCAATGACACCACGGATCTGCTCGCATCGCTGAGAGATGGCGTCCTTGCTACCCTCACCGTTGAGGATGATGGTGTCCTCCTTGGTGATGGTGATGGAGCCAGTGGAGCCCAGCATGTCGGGGGTGGCCTTCTCGAGCTTGATGTCGAGCTCGTCAGAGAAGACGGTGCCGTTGGTCAAGACAGCGAGATCGCCGAGGATGGACTTGCGGTTGTCACCGAAGCCGGGGGCCTTGACGGCGGCGACCTGGAGCTGGCCACGGAGCTTGTTCAGAATGCAGACAGCCAGAGCCTCGCCGTCAATGTCCTCGGCGATGATGACGAGGGGGCGGCGGAGCTGGGTAGAGGCCTCGAGGGCGGGGATGATGTCCTGGACGGCCGAGATCTTCTTCTCGGAGAGCAGGATCAGGGGGTTCTCAAACTCAACCTTGGCGGACTTGGCGTCGGTGATGAAGTAGGGGGAGACGTATCCGCGGTCGAATCGCATACCCTCGGTCACCTCGAGCTCGTCCTGCAGCGTCTTGCCCTCCTTGACGGTGATGACACCCTCCTTGCCGACCTTCTCCATGGCGTTGGCAATCAGCTTGCCGACGTGGTGGTCGCCGTTGGCACTGATAGTGGCGACCTGCGCAACCTCCTCGCTGGTGGTGATGTCGCGGGTGTTCTTCTGCAGGTAGTCGACGACGGCGTCGACGGCAGCCTGGATGCCTCGGCGCAGGTCCATGGGGTTGCAGCCGGCGGCAACGTTCTTGACGGTCTCGGAGAAGATGGCGCGGGCCAGGACGGTGGCACTGGTGGTTCCGTCACCGGCAGTCTCGTTGGTCTTGGAGGCGACATCCTGGATCAGCTTGGCGCCCAGGTTCTCGAACTTGTCCTTGAGGGAGATGGCCTTGGCGACGGTGACACCGTCTAAGACGCAGATTGTTAGCACATGAAGAAGTCATTGCGAGATCGGAATCAAGCACATAACAATGAATGGAAGCCATACCCTTGGTAATCTTGGGAGAGCCGAAGCTGGACTCAATGAGGACATTTCGGCCCTTGGGACCCAGAGTCGTAGCAACAGCCTTGGCCAGAGTATCGGCACCGGCCAGCAGAGCGGCACGGCCCTCAACACCGAACTTGAGCTCCTATTGCCGTCCGAGTCAGTTCCGTGAACAACACTAGAGCTGCCTCCATCCCAATTGCCCTTGTCCTACCTTGTGAGCGAACCGAACCTGCTGGCCGAGGCTGCCACCAGATCGATACTTGTAAGCGCCGGACAGGGCCGAGGCCCGGGCACGGGAAGCCAATGCGCGCTGCATCTTTTTTGTGGGATTTTCGCGGTCAAGTTTTTAAAAAGAGAAAAAGAGAGAATGCAAAGAAATTGGGGTATCACAAAAGCCTGAACCAAGACGAGCCAGCCTTTCACAAGAGAGAGAGGGAGTGAGGATGGAGGAGATTCCCGGCGTTATATCACAAATCCCAATGAGAAGCTCGCAGAAAGGCGCCCCAAAAAAATTGTCACGGAGCGTCGGCAAAACATGGATCCTGAGCCGAGCCAGCGCCCAAACGGGCTTAGCCGCACGGCTGAGCTTTTTCCACCCTCTTCCAGCCGAATCTGTGGGGGAAGTTCTCGATTTTTGAGCCGAGAATCTGGGTGATGAGTAAGCCGAGACGACTTCATGCGTCCATTGTCACGATGCGATGCGTTGCGAAACAAAAGGCACAAAGTTGCTTTGTAACTTGTAGATTGGTATCAATTGGAATGGCCCCTTTGAACTAGGTATAGAAGACAAGCACTGGAAACGTACTTGTAGCTAGCTAGCTAAACAGCAGAACAGCAAAAAAACGAGTGACTGAAGCAACAGCAGACAAGCACAAACGAGTGACAGAAGCAAAAAGCAAACCAACGAAAAGCAGAGACACAGACAATCCCCAACTCCTTCCCCCTTCCCTCCTGGTAACACACGAAAAGCAAACCTTTTTTTTCTGTGATTTGTTGTTTTTTTTGAAATTTTTTTGGTTTTTGTATTTTCTGAAATCAATGCGTCCCGTACCCTCTCTCGAGGAGAGGGCGGGATTGGGTATCTCTGACAGGAAATGGGAAAGACAAAGGAAACAGACAAAGGAAACCGTTCGAACCCTCCCCTTTTATTTTTATTTTTTTTCTTTTTCTGTTGTTGCTGGCGGCATCTGCCGCTATGTGCTGCGACCGTCATGCCTCCTCGACGACTGCTGCGTCGTCGACTCTCTAGTGAGTCTTGTTGAACTGGAGCAGCTGGTCCATTCCAGCGTCACTCACAGTCTCTGCCGCCTTGTGCTCCGGGGACGGCGTCATCGCGGGTGTCATGACGTTTGCAAAAGCAGGTGTCATGACGGGTCCCATCGTCGAGGACATCACAGGTGCCGTGGTGGTCGACATGGACGACGGCAGGGTGGAGGAGAGCGTAGACGGCATGGAGAAGTCGTATGGAGGCAGAGAGGCGTTGGTCTGACTCGGAGTGAACAATTGATCTTCAAGGAGATTGAGAGAGTTGTCCCAGAACCAAGAGTCGTCGAGAGGCTGCTGGACCTGCTGCTGTGCCTGCTGCTGGACATACTGACCGCCAAGGTTGATCTGTGCCTGGTAAGGTTGGGTCGCAGCGGGAATGCTGAAGGGATCATGGAGTGTCTCGCTGCCAAGGACGAATGGAAAACCGGCGCCAAACTCTTGGAAAAGGGTGGCGGTGGTGTCCGCGGGGAGATTAGAAATTTGGTCAAGCTCAAGGGGAGCTTGGGAAATAGATGTGGTCTCAGGCGAAGCTTGAGTGAATGCGACGGGAGAAGGGTTGGTAGGGGCATCAGTCTGAGTGACAAGGATAGGGGACTCGGTGACAGCGGCGGATGTCTGGGCGGCAGAGTTGGTTTCAACAGGATCCGCAAAGTCAAAGCCAATACCAAGCTGGAACAGGGTGTTGGCGTCAAAGTTCTGCAATTCCTGCTCTTTGTTAGTGACTGTAGTCAATTCATGGTATTGGTAGATGAGGAGACTTACTTGGATGTTGTCGGCCCAGACATTGGCGGCAGAGATGTCGGCGACTTGGTCGACGGGAACAGGTGCAATGGTCTCTTGAGCGAGCATGGCTTGTCCCGCAGAGAGCTGAAGACCCTGAGGCTCGGCGACGTGCTCCGTAGCAGAAACCGACTGGCGAGGAGCTGCGTGACGGGCGGGAGTAGGGCTGGGGGGCATGGCGTTGTTGGCGTCGTCAGGGATAGTGAAGCAAGTGGCAGGAGAGATGTCTTCCTCAAAGTCAAAGTCTTCGGCGCCTTCGACATCAGACGCTTCCTGAGTCTCGAGTTGGGCCTTGACCTGGTCCAGGACTGCCAAGGCATCAGGCTCATTGACGCGGGGATCCTCAATGTATTCGCCATAACCGACAGCGCGGACGATGATTTCTCCATCTTCGTTGACGTCGCGGACGTAACCACGGATGGTGGGATCATAGGGCTTTCCTCTCTTGAAAAGGGGAGCAACAACATGGCCTTCAGCGACAAGACCATTGCGGCTTCGGTGAATGTACTGCTTGAGGGAGGAGCCAGAGGTTCCAGGACGGAGTCTGTGCGCAATGTTGTTCCAGGAGACTCTCATATCCATGAGTTCCATCTCATAAATCAGGCAATGAAGGAGCTTCTCTGCCATGCGGGGACCTGCATCGTAGTTAGTGTAAGTGGTCTAAAGAGGCCAAGTGAGCAGAGAGGACTCGGGATGCTGTGAAACTTACGCTGCCACAAAACGAGGTTGCGGCCGGGCCTGCGACCATTGGCGGCGATCTGATCCTTGGTGGGCAGGTGATGCGTGAAGCCGGTCTCAGTGGGAGCAGGAGGAGGTGCCTTGGGAGCAGGAGGAGGTGCCTTGGTAGCAGGATCAGGTGCCTTGGTAGCCTTGGCCGTCTGGAGAGCTTGGGCTGACTTGATGGCGGCAGAAGCCGAGTGAGCGGCAGCGAGCTGGTCCTTCTTGGGAGCGGGAGCTTTCTTCGAGGAACCCATGATTGCAGTTACAAAGATGAGGGTATCAATGAAGCTGTTGATTTCTACTGCGGTAAGTGTCAGTCTCTGAATTGTAAAGCCATGAAGTTGCTGGATATACCAAGCTAGGGGAGGAGGTGGAATGGGGGACTTGGGAGGGGACAAGTGCTCCCTGAGCTCAATTCCTGCGCAGACAACGCAGAAACTGGCCAATTGAGCCATTGGCAACTAGAAGATGGTCACTTACACTCGATTGAGCTGGCGTTTGAAGTATCTTGAACGAGGAACTGGTCAAAGTAGCTTGAAGCTGGCGTGGGAAGTGAAAAGTCGCGATGCAAGTGTGTGAAGAAACAAAGAGCAGTGAGGGACGGGGGAAAAACGAAGAAGAATGTGGGAGAGCAGAATATATACTCCCGACCCAATTGGGGAATCCAAAGTTCTCATTCTTCTCATTCTTTTGCAAAAGACTTTTGAAATTCTGGTGGATTGGCCCCTTGAGCGAGGTGTGGCAGCTGTCACTGGCCAGCAGCGAAATAGGGGTGGTCGGGGAAACGTGGGATGCGCTCACATTTTGCTTCTCTGCGCCAGTTGCCGGCAGTACAATTGGCTAGCTTGACGATGATTCAATTCCCACTGTTGAAGCTACTGTATTGTCGTTGGGGATTGATGTCATTGTGTGTGGGTTGGCACAGGTGAATTGAGACTTCATCAAGTTGTTCGCGAGAGATGGTGGGATAGCTTGGGAATGGTGTTGAATTGTAGGATAGTAGACACAAGGTACATCAGTAGACTTCCAAAATGATAAACTCCCTTGCGCCCTGTCCCGTAGAGTAAAAGTAAAATACAATGCAAGTTCAGACCAGATATCCTTGCCCCTTGCCGTCCCTAGGTAGTAGCCTCAGTTGTGTCCATCACAGTAGATGCCGTGCCTTGCTAGATCTGAACAGCTTCCTGAATGAACGTGTAAAGCCTCGATTTGACTTGGAGCAAGATCTGGGAGATGTTCGTGCAATGGAGACAGTCTTGTGGTGGGTTGATGCCATGGACTCAATGTCAAGACGGTGGTGCATGCAACTGCATTGACTTGAGCTGCCATCAGAGGAGACGGACTTGCGAGTGTCAGAGACGTCTGATCCTGAAAACATGGCTTGTTGTTGAGAAAACATGATGTCGCGTATAGCCAGTTGAGTCTGTTGCTGGACTGCGTTGTGGACGACTTGGTTGATGGCCACGGGGAGGTTGTTGATAAGCTGTGAGAGGTGACCAAGCATATCGGCTTGAGCTCCAATCATGGTGCTCATGATCTTGGATTGATCTGCTTGAGCTCTGATCAAGGTGTTCATCGTCTTTGACTGGGACCTGAATTCTTCGACGTTTTGTTCGATGGTACGGTAGTGAAGATCGATCTGGCGACTCAGTGTGTCGTTTTGCTCTCGTATATCGCTATGCTCGCGGTGTAGTTTGTCGGTGTGCAACCGTAGAGGACCCATTGCATCGGACATCTTTGCCTCTACTGTGTGTTCGACGATGGAGTAGATATCCTCACGGACATTCTCGAGATCGAAAAGCGCAACTGATGGCGATACTGCAGCACTGCTGGCAACGCTGGCATCTTGTCCAAAACTCTCCACGCTCGCACTCCTGATAGCAACAGACAAGGCTTCCATTGCTCTCTGGACATTATTCGTAGATCTAAAGTCTCGGCTTGCCTCCAGAGTTGAGCTTGTTGGTGACTGAGGTGCACTGCTGTCGACTGACCGAATAGGGGTATCAGGGGGCGTGATGAGGCCAGCGAAAAGGGGATTTGTCTTTTGCGTATAAGACGAGTGCAGCATGGCTGATCGATCGAGATACTGCATGTTGAAGCCTGTTTGAGAGGAAGAAGCCATTTCAGACATGATGGATTGATAGGATATGCTGCTTGAAAGCTTTCTTGAGTCGAAGATAGTTCTTAAAGAGGGAGTATCACTTGATGATTGCACTGGCGCTTGCACTTGCAAAGATACTGGAAGCTGGCGAAGATGGTGTAGGCTTGTGGAATAGAAGAGCTGGATGCAGAGAGTATATATCCAGAGAAGCGACGAGGCAGAGAAAAGCATCATGGCATCAGACGTAACACAAGATACTCTGAATGCCTCAATAGCAAGACCATCTCATTGTGATGATGATGGCTTGAATACCACACTCTGGCGTATTGTCCTCAAGGCCATGACTCCCACACGACAATAGCTGCAGACAACGCATTAAAGACTCGAAAGTACCACCCGTCCATCGAGGGACTCACCCCCTTTTGTCTCTTTTCTGAACAAAGGGTACGTACCGCGAAGTCAAGCACAAGAAACTCGAACCTACACGCCCCTTGATCAAAAAGGTGGTGTGAGCACAATAGCACGGACTTCAAAAGAACGGTGTGAGAGTGGGTATTGAAGAATCTTTCGTGGGGCGTGTGTTTGTCCAAAAAGTGAGAATTTCGGAAAGGTGAGTGAATCATGTGTGGATATCGCGAGATTTTCTGGTGGTTGGGGAGCAAAACGCATCCTACCTACGCTTGTGCCGCTCAACAACAGAAAGTGAGTTTAGAATCTGCGCATTCGATGACGAAGAAAATTATTCAAAATTTGGGAATGGAGCAAACACAGATGACATCACAGTTTCGCGGAATATCTGTGACATTTGTAAAGTCTGGTGGTGGTGATGAAGTGGTTCTTGGGAGGCGATTCTTGTACGAAGAATCTCCGTTGGAGAGGTAGTCAAATTGATAAAGCCATGCAGTACAGGATGAAATACTGGTTCGTTGATGATGTCTTTGTACGTAGAGACAAGTGATGCATCGACGAGTTCGTTTTTGAAAATGAAGCCTCTGGTAGACAAGGGCTGTGTCCAAAAAGCATGAGCTTTATGACACCGTATCGCAGAGAGGTCAATCGGTTGCAGCAACTGGTGAAACTTTTCCGTTTTCTAAGAGTATCATTCACCAATTTTACATATCTCGAGCAACAAGCCTAAGGACGCGTAGTGACTTGCGTTTTGCTTCGCCAAGGTCATGACGAGCTCAAATGCGTGTAGATGAATGCACAAATATTTGCATTGCTATGATGACCATGTCTCATGTTCCCGACTTATAAACCGTAGATAACCTCATATCCCAGTTACTGAAAAATCCATACTGGACCAGGTGTTTGGGCGAGTATCCTGCCTCATGATGTTTGAGCACCGCACTCATCACCTCGCCAACTAAGCCATATATGTTTCCAGATCCCAGAAGCTCTCTACGTGCTCTTGGAAAGTAACAAACATCATGCTACAATGCCTCCATATATCAACAGTATAGCGGCAAAGTGTAGTCGAAAGGCTTAGGCAGAGTCAAAGCTGGTGCCTGCATCCGAGTCGGCGCCAGAGTCGGCCATGTCTAGGCATCACGACGGTCAGATCAGTGCAACTAGAGAGACGGTGACTTAGAGGCAACTTACCAGAGGCGGGAGAGACAGGCCCTTCCTTTGGCTCCTTCTTCAACTCCTTCTTCGGAGTTCGCGGAGCCCGGGCTCTGACGACAGGCTTGACATCCTTCATGTCATCGTCGCTCTCCTCTTTCTTGGTGGCCTTCGTTTTCTTCTTGGCGCTACCGGCATCACCAGCAGCAGGCTTGCGCTTCACCGGAGTGGAAGCAGGAGTGGTGAGATCGTCGTCACCACTGGCCTTCTTGGAAGAGGCGCTCACACCGTTGGCCTTGAGCATTCGCTCATATCGCTTTTGGCTGCAGTGAACCGTTAGATAACTTGTTCAGGACAAGACAAGGGACATGGAGACTTACGCAGCGGCCTTGGAGACAATGCCGAGCTCTTGAGCGACGAGAGTGAAGTCGGGCTACAGCTATGGTCAGTGTATTTCTGAAGAACTCGACTCGGACATCTGTGGACTTACCCGTCCATTGGTGGTGTGACCAATGCAGGACACGAGGAAGCGAACCTGCTCAGCGGGATCTTGCTTGGACATGATGACGGTGGGAGTTGGAGTGTACTGTTGAAGACTGCAAGCTTGTTAGTACAGATACGTACTAGGTATCAAGATGAAAGTGAGGTGTTGATGGCGCGATGTTGGGACGATGTTGGGACGATGGAGAATGAGAGGCAAAGCGACAGCGAGTTCTGATACTGAGACAAGGACCACAAGCATCATTTCAACTTGCGAATCAACAAGACGGGACATGATAAAATACAAGAGACGTACAAACTGGTATTTGATGGGGTCAGATATGATGATTGTTGAAAGCAAAAACGTGGGAAGACGATGACAGAAAAGTTCGTGAGCGTGGTGGGACAGAAGAGGGAGGAGGTGAAAAGGAAATCTGGACGAGGGAGAGCGGGAACCAAGCTGATGGCGCCTCAGGCACTGCAATTCTAGGCTTGAAAGTGTCCGAGCATGGACAGCCAGCCAAAATGTTCTGAGAGGAGCGTGCAGGCAGTTTGAGCAGCAGCGGTGAATGATGGACAAATGGCGGCCTCACGTCTCGCTCAGGGGGACAGTTGGAGAG
>LFMI01000759.1:11852-23963 GCA_001050175.1 Trichoderma parareesei | reverse complement strand
AAAAAAAAAAAAGAAGTGCATACCAGAGTATAGAGATGAGCTGTGCTGAAAGCTTTGCAATAGCAGTGCAAAAATGTGTGTAGGATGGATGGATGCTTGGTGACCGAAGAGGAGGTTGTGCGGAACAAGGCAGAAATCGCGACACAACTTGTCCTCTGCTCTCAGAAAACAAGTCTCCGAAAGGTCCAGAGGTGACGCGTCCATTTCTTGAATCAGCGGTCGAGAAGCAAACGACAGTTAAAGTGTCGGTCAGTCTCAAGTTGGGACAAACCGCCTCTCACTGCTGTCACCTGGCAGCGAAGCGTCGAGTTCACTCACAATTAATTGCGGTTCACCCGCTGTACGCGGCGCTTACTTCTACGAAGGATTAAAGTTAACGTCGTATGCCTTGAAAACAGACGAGAAGAGATTGTAGGAAAATGTTTGATGCTCCTTAATGATTACATGCACTGGCAATATCTCAGTTGCATGTATAAGGGGCGTGGGGATGGGGGTGGACTGCGAGTTGAAGCATGGTGTGTCTGATCGAGGAAGAGGCTTCGGAACGCGAGAAGGAAGTCTTCAAGACGGGCAAGTCTATAGAGGAGCTGTATAACGAAGAGACAATTCAACAGATCAAGGAACGATTCAAGGAAACCGAAAAGTATGAGTGGCCTCACAGATAGAATGTTGGATAGTTCTGTATGAGGCCCCAGAGGATGCACTTCTCAAATTGTTGACGCCGCGTAGGTACATAGGCCCCGAATGATCCAATTCGCAGTCGTGATCTCGAGGTCGGCACTTGGCATCACCAGATCACCACATCGTGCTAGAGACCTGGTGCTATAATGTCATTCGTAAAACATATCATCTCAATGTGACTGGCTGCTCATGAATTGCAAATATTAGGTCCTGTATAACCCAGTCTCGGAATATCAGCCATATTCGCTCCACGTCTCTCTCGGATAAAAAGACTTGAGATGGCTGTACTGTAGATGAGGACAACGTCAACAGCGACCATAACCCCCATGCAGTCCACACTCAGAAATAAGTCTCATCGTCGTCCTCAGAACCCATCTTCTCTTCCTTGACATCATCCTCATCCTTGTGAACATCATCACCCTCATCATCCTCGCTAACATCCTTCTTAGCAACAGGCTTCTTCGGAGTCCTCATGCGCGGCTTCTTGGCCACCTTGCCATCACCAGAAGGACCAGTGACGTCTCCCTTCTTCGCCTTGCTCGGGCTGCTTCCAGGAGTAGTCTGGCCGGTGGTGCGCCAGCCGTGGCGGACAGACATCTGGCGGAAGCGCTCCTTGGCACACTTGGCGTCCTTGAGGCCCAGGTCGCTGGCCACTTGGGTCCAGTTCGCGTCGGGCTTTTGGGTCATGTTGTCGAAGACGGCTTTTATGAAGCGGAGCTCGTTGTCGCGGAGGCCGCTGACGGCAGGGCCATCGGCGTTGTCGGACTTCTTGGAAGGCATTGTGGTGGGAATGTCTAGAGGTTTGGGGGCAGGTGGTTAGCTTCGGTCATGATTTGGGTGGGATGAGGCAGTTTGCAAGCATAGATAGACCTACAGTGATGGTAGGTTGCTGATACAATTACGAATGAGAAATGGACTCAAAAAGCCTTGATTGTAGGCTTATTGGTCGAAAAATGGGTGAGTGGAAGAAGTTGTATATGGTGTTGGCGGATGCAGATGTGGGGGAGGAGGAGAGGTGAAGCGCTGGTTGAGAGAAAACCACAGTTGTTTTTTGTAGGAGATGGACCAGCAGCAGCAGGTAAACCAGCGCACGCCCTTTTCTCCAGCGCTTTCGAGTCAAATTCGTGTGCTATAAAGGCGAGTTTTGGTGACTGCTAGCACCTGTTGGCTCGCCAGGTGACAAGAGTGTGTTGCCAGAGCAATGCCTCTCGGATACACAGGCACATAGGTAAACAGAGTGGAATATCAGATGCTAGCGTAACTTGACCCGTAGAGATATGAGCGAGGAAGTAGGTAGTGATTTTGCTCTTGGTGATACTGCCAGCTTCTTTGACGACTAGATAGCGTCTTGCAAGTTCATATGCTATTGATCCCCTCGAATTCCTATACCTGTCTCAGTCCCATTTCCTTGCAAATGACCCTCGTCCCTTAAACAACCTCTCGCTGAGTCTCGAAATGAAAGCAAATGCTAGCCCCAATGAAAGAATGAATGAATCACTTCAGCTAAATCTCACGAGACACATTTCCAGTGTTCTCTCTCAGACGGATAGGCTCTTCAGAGACTGAAGGGATCCTCATGCTCCGTCTTGAAGCGGATGGCATCTTCCTCCTTGATGGGCGACGATTCATCACCGTCAATGGTGCCATCGTCATCATCATCAACGTCAGGCTCGGCCTTGGCCTCCTTCTTGGCTTTGCCACCACTGCGGCCCTTGCCCTTGGTTCCGGTGCGGCCCGTCGGCGTCTTGCGGACCTTGCTCGGAGTCGAGGCGGCAGAGGAGGTGTTGCCTCCTCCCTTCTTGGGGGTGGTGTTTGACTCGATGCCGAGCTTGCGTCTGACTTGTCCGAAGCGAACCTACACCACTCGATGATTAGTTACCTGGAAGCAGGACAGGCGATAGGACAATGGATAGAGAGAGGGGGAGGGGAAGGGGGACGGGGACGGAGACATACCTTTGCGACCTCGGCATTCTTGAAGCCCTGCTCTTCGGCAACGGCGTGCCAGTCAATGTCCGCCCTGTTCTTGGTGTGCTTGACGATGGCGAAGAAGAACATTGCCTCGGAAGCCGTGGGCTGGGGTCTCTGCTTGGGAGTTTCGTCGGCCATGGCTGGTCTTTTTTGTCGCTTTTGCTTTTGCTTTTGCTTCTTTTTTATTAATTCTGGAGGTGCGCTTGTTAAAGAAATGGACTATCAGCATCCCATGTAGAACGAGGCAAAGCAAGCGCCCAAGACTTTGGGAGGATGACTCTCTATGGGATTACAGAGAAATTAAACAGAGATAGTTGCTTACTTGGTACGTCCGAGCAAGAATATGATGCTTGCGCAGTGGGTGTGTTGGCGTTGTGATGCGAAGAAGTGGACGTGGATGGTTGTGTGTTGCAAAGAGAAAGAAAAGAAGCGGAAGTGAACAAGGATGCAGAAATCACCAGGCTTAAGCACTGAAATGGAATGCTTTGACTGCCCGAACTGCCTTGGAAGGCTCTCGAGGGGACTCTTGAGTAAGAGGTGAGTCGGGAGCTTGGTGACGGCCGTTTCAGCTGGCAGGCCCTTTGATGACTTTAACCTCCCGACTGGCTCACTTTTGCTGGCACGTGAAGACTTTGAGGCTACGAAGACTGTTGAATGTTTAGAGAAGAGATCTGAGTTGGCATGGGATTTACAAGGCTTGTGTTTGGCCTCCATGAGGTGAATGTGGTTGCTTGCATGTAAAGTACATGTAAGCGAGAGAGGACATGCAGCTGAGGCCACGGCTTGCATTGGAAACAGGCGGTCAAGCATTCCATGTCCATGTATGCAAGAGTGAGAGACTACCTAGTATGCGTACCATGTTGGCCAATAGATTGTGCATACGTGCAGATGAGATCCTAGTATGTTATTGTTATTTGAGAAGTCCATCACGATGTGACCATGGTTACTGGCGCCTGCGACTGTGTTTCATATGATGCTCAATGGTGGTCAACGAGCGTTAATACCACCAATCTTTTGGTATCTAGTAAATAGCTAAACAGGAGAAGGAGGAAAGAGACAAGAAGCGAGACGTGGCGGAAACAGAAGCATCAACGAACAAATGAAATATAAAGGAAGAATAGTAAAGCAAAGATGGCGAAAGAAGAGGCCACTGCTCATTCTTTCGCCCTCGATATTGTACACATGCAATTATAACCCCCCTATAGTGAATTTTAGATTTCCTCATATTCCCAACCCTGTCCATCTTTCTCTGTGATCAATAAAATGTGAAAACGAAACCGATTTGCCCAAGCTAAATGGCCACAAACAGTGGCCGGTATCATCAAGTCATAAAGAAGATTTAGTAGCGCTCCAAGCTGTCTCTCTCCGGTTTTTGTGAGATAAGTTTTCTTTCATGGAGTGTCCTTCTCGTCTCCGTGGTATATCGTCGCAAAGTAGAAAGCAAAAATTAAAAGTGCTGGTCGTTCAATCGGTCGTCCCAGTCTCCCAAGGGCTGAGATCCACCAGTGTGAGATAGGCCCTGGCTTGCAAGTTCTCCGGGATAGCTGCTCATGTCGTAGGCCATGTCAAAGGCAGATTGAGAGGTCGAATGAAGGCCATGAGCGGCGTGGTTCATGAAGTCTGAGTTGCCATCCAGTGGAGGAAACATCAGACTGCCCGAGTGCCGAATGCTGTCGAGAGAGGGAGGCATAGACAATGCCTGCGTCATGTCGTCGCTGCAGGGTGTGAGGAAGCGAGCGGTGAAGTCATCACAGTCTTTGGTAAAGTCGTTACAATCCGTGATGTAGGGTGATGCGAGTGATGCGAGGGATTCGGGCGAGAACTGGTGATGAGAAACGTTAGCTATATTGATCCGGCACGGCGATGGACGAGGCAGCGTACCTGAGGGTATCCAGCGAGGCTCGACGAGCCAGGCTCTTGCTTGATGAGCTTTTCCTTCTTTGTCGAAGCGCCCTTTTTCGACTTGGACACGCGTGATGTATCCGACAACCGACCTCTCTTTGACGGTGTGTGACCGGTTACTGTGGCTCGGAAGCGCGAGTAGCGCATTCTGGCGGCATGGCCGTTGGTGATGGGTTCGAGCAGGACGGGATCGGCAGCCACTTGATTCCAGTCGATCTAGAAGAGAATTCATAGGTTAGAAGGCTTGGTCAGACGGTAGGCCGAGAAGGATGAAACCTACATCTTTGAGGTTCTTCTGCTTCAGGATGGCGAACAAGAAGCGGGCCATGGCATTGTCGCTGTTAGGAGACATGATGGCGGATTCGTGTCGGATCTGGGTGATATCGATCGGAGATGTGGGAATGGCGGTTGAAGGGTTGAATAAGGCGTTGGCGAGATGATGCGTTGGCTGTACGGTACGAGGCGAGGAGACGGAGGAGGTGGTATAAGTAAAGTATGTAGATATAGAACGATGCCGCCGAGGACGATGAACGGCTACAGGCTATCGAACCGGCAGATGGAGGAGCAGATTGCGTAAATCACGAGAAATCGAAGAAGGAGACAAGCTTGTCGACAGGTCGAGAGAGATGAGGATGGTCAATTTGAATAGAGCGCTGATCGGTGGAGATAAGTCGAGGTCATGAGGGAAGGAGGAAGCGTGAACTGAGGTCTAAGTGAGGAAAAGGTGAGGCCTGTGATGAGCCCCGTCTTCTTATTGTTCCTTGTCTATTACGAAGGAGATCTGGACAGACGAAGAATGACAAGGGCCTGACACTCACACTTGGGGAAATCCTGAAAAGAGAGAAGAGGAGAAGAGGAAGAAGGCCCGGGCCAAGGAGGAGGCGAAGGCTCTCTCTTAATATGAACGACCGGCCTCAGCCTGCTTGCTGGGCTACGAATGTACCTACTTGTATGGATGCGCTGCTACATGTACTTAGTTAGTGGCACCAGCACCAGCACGATAAACTCACTCCAGGCCTGCAAGGATCCAGGAACCATCCGATGGCCAGGGCTCCCCCTCCAGTCTGTGCCACATTATCGGCTGCCTTTCCTTTCTTTTTCTTGCATCTTTTCTTCCTGGGGGTTGCCAAGTCCGCATGCCGAACGGTCGCCCCCCCCGAACGTTCCATCTGTCTAAGACCAGGCCAGGCATCATATGGCTTAGGCCCTTGTGGCTGCCTGGATCTGGGCGCTGCTCCGGCTCGAGGGATGGATGGCGATGGGGCACCTGGCATTACAGTGGGTTCAGCGCGGAAGATGGGGGACGCCGCCCGCTAAACAGGGGAGTGAGGGGGTGCGCTGGAGGGCCGCTGTCAGTGGGTGTGGCGCCCTGTAAGCCACCGGCTCGTTGACTTGCATCTCCAGGGCACTGATTCGATCGAGGCGATGAGGAGCCGATGGGCCAAGAAGAAGAAGCAAAACTCAGAAAATCTGTAGGATCTCTTCCCAAATATTTTGCTCAATTTTTGAACTCGATTGCCGTCGCACAAGTCGGTCAATCAACTCCATGAGTGTCCCCCCGTGCCGCCCTAAGGGTTCTCTATCCGGCAAATTCCAATCGCTTCAATCAGGAAACACCAAGGGAAAAAAAGCAAGACGACCAAGCATTTTCACACAAGACATTGATCAGAGAGGAAACAAAAAGTCAAAATGGCAAGCAGGGATCCCTCTTCCGGCATGAGACTGAAAACCCCGTGTGACTCATTTAGTACCTGAGTTATCACAGGAGGGAAAAGGCAAACACTAATGCGAAGCCGGTAAAAGTGGCCAGGAGGGGCGTTGCGATAGAGAGCAAGACGAGACGCAGCTCTTTCGCAGAGCAGACCAAGCCATGGATCCATGCGTTGACGACGTAATAATTACTAACAATGGGGGACATGTAGGTAGCTGGATGGAATCTATAATATCTTCAGTGAAATATAGGTAGAGCACCGCATGCTAATAGTAGCCAGAGTTGTTGTATATAATAAGATAATCTTCTGCAAGTGCAAATGCTTCACCAAGGTATGCCTCTACAGCTGCACCCAACAACTCGCTCCCTTTGCCCCAATCTAGATGACCATGCGATGCCCTCCTGCAGCCGTGTGCGCAGTGAAAAACTACGAGCCAGCGCCATTGCCATCCTCACCGAAGTTTGCCGTTCGTCTGGCCGCTCTTGTTGCTGCTCAGGGCTAGCGGGTGTCATGCTTGGAAGAATACTAGCAGGTAGGTAGAGAGGGGGGGCGAACTTTTGGCCTCCTAGATTCCTACGCAGTGGTTTTCGCTGTGATTTCAACAGCATCTCATTCTACAGCCAGAAACCGGAGAGAAACGCAGAAAATTTGCTTCATAAGCAATCCGGGGAGATGAGATGCATTAAAACAGATTTCAGAAGCGTCCATGGTTGCATCGTGGCCTCGCAGCGGCGCCAGGCGTCGTGGAGGGGATTCGGATGAGGTGCGTCGGGGAGACGCGATGGGGCGCGAATTTTGGGGATGCGACGATGCAGGAGCCACCCACAGAAATCGCCAGGTTTCCGCGAAAGCACGTGAGACCCTCGGGGACCCGCCGGCAACGAAGGTGGCCAATCAGGGCGCGGATGGCCCGTCTAGGGATGACGCACTCGTGCTATTGGCCTGGAGGTACGAGGTAGGTGCGAGATACGGAAGTGCCAATACGGAGATTGCGAGCAAAAGGGCAGTTGGATGATGGGTAGCTGCTCTGACTTGTCTTGAGACCTCAGGTATGTTGGATCATCATCTATTTGCCTTTCGGCTTTGCCAGGAGTGGATTGGGTTGGGGTTGGGCTGGAGGGAAGTACTAGAGCGTTTACTGTGCTTTCGCTGGAATCGAAGGCGATCTCACGCTGCTGCTAGTTCAGCTGCATGGATCCTCGGTACTTCAGATATTATGGAAGAGCTACCTGGTATTACTGTACAGATTCCCGTCATGCTGCTGCATCCCGTCAATCCAGCTGGAGAGTTCCCCTTTGATTCAAGTCCATCCCTCAAGTTCCTCTACGCATTACCCATTCTCTACTGGTAATCATGCTCTGGAGACCCGTGATATAATACACGAGGACGGATAGGCCAACAACATTGCGACTGACATTGCGACTGCGTGCTGTCCTCTGTTGAGTACAGCGGAAGAAGCAGTACATGATTACTTCTCAAGGCTCTCCATCTTGCGGCAGCAATTCCCTGGTACTTTCAATCGAGCGCAAATCTCGTTTCCAATTCAATTACTAATGTCTCTGCTTCTTTGACTCATCTGCCCGTTTCTTCTTTCAAGCCGTCCAGTCTCGTCAATGGCCAATGGCACCACAATCGGGGCATCACCTTGGTCCGACCGTCTTTGTCGTCATCGCTCTTCCAGTCGCCGGCTTCCCGCTAGGAAAAAGAAACTTTGACGGGTAAACCGTGCGTCAACGTCGGCTAAGCCGCAGTATCCTGCCATCCTCCCTCCAGCTGCAACAGCGCGAGTCCCTCTCATTGCACAAGACGGCCATCAAAGTCCATCAACGCATCTCTTATTTGCGACGAATGATGCAGCGTCCATCTCGCGCACACTGACAAACCGGGACCCCAGCATCTGCAGCCGCGTCTCCGGCCGCATTGCCTCGTGTTTCAGCGCCACGGTACCTACCTAGGGACTTTCGTGGGACATGCGCCGCAAGCTGCAGCTCGCCCGGACTAACAGCTAGTCCGCGCTCCGACCCTCAGCTCGGCTCTCTTCGCCGCCTCCCAGCACGGACCCAACCCATTTCCTGCTACCTCCGCTCCCCATTCTCCCACTACCAATTTTCCCCATTGATTGCCCTCTGCTCTTAACAGCTTCCATCTCACCGCAGGTCACCCAGACAAAGCGACAAGCCCGCCTTAGACGCTCATCGACCCACTGCCCTGCCAGCGCAAGCCTCCCATTGTTTTGTTTATTCTCGGGGCTTGTTAGTCCGTGATTTCTTCTATATTATTATATACCTACTGATATATATATATATATACCTTCCATATACCACCTGCTAGGATGAACAAAAACTGGAACGACAGGGCAGACAAGGATCTCTTCTTCACCATCCTGTCAGTCAAGAATATTGGAGTCATCAGCGGCGCCGAATGGACGACGATTGGTAATCACATGCGCAGCCTTGGCTATGGCTTCACAAACGAGGGATGCCGGTAGGTGCTTCTTACAAATTGAGCCCACATACCTCAAATTCTCGACGTTGCCCGACTTTTGTCGTCACAACGATGTCTCTCGAGTCGCAAGTACTTGATGTGTCCATTGACTGGATGGGCATGTACACATGATGTGCCACTACCTGCCGATGCATCGTCGTTGGTCGGCTTCAAGTACACCGATCTACATACACTTACCTCCATTCTTCCCACATGCTGCTACTACCTTATATCTCGACAGTGCTTCCACTTTTTCTAGTTCTTCCCACTTACACCGGAGCTCCGATCTATACTCCATCCCGTATCATGTACACTGAGACGCATATACATTGTGTATATACTCTTGTAACGTTTATACAAGCCTGTTCCATACACGTGTTTCTTCACATGTGCTCGACTCCATCAGTCACTCTGCTGTTCTTCATCCTACGTGACCTGCTCTTGGCTGACGAGACTGCAGGCAGCACTTTCAGGGACTGAGGCGGGCGCAGAACAAGGCCGAGGTGGACGGAACACAATCCGAGAGCGCTAGACGCGCCGACCCTACCTTGAATCCCATCACCAGAAGACCGGGGCCTGGCCGGGGGCGCCCTCGCAAGTCTCAGGCCCAAAACGCAAGCCAGTCGGGTACAGATGCGGCTGACGCTTCTCCTACTGCTTCTCCCGTTGGCGTCCCTACCACTGGTCCTGCTTCTGTTCCAGCGGTTCTTCCTGGCGGCATGGTGTCTAGCTCTATGGCTGGCCACAGTACAGGCATGGCCTCTCCTGGTATATCTCTCCAACAGCAACAGCAGCAACAGCAGCAGCAGCTTCAGCAGCAACACCAATTACAACAGCTCCAATCTCAGCAGCTTCAACCGCAGCAGCTTCAACCGCAGCAGCTCCAACCTCAACACCAGCATCAGTTCCAACAGCAGCAGCACCAGTTCCAACAACAGTTACAGCAGCAGCATCAGGCACAGCTCCAACCGCAAATCCAAACACCACTCAAAACCGAGATGCCCGATGCTGACGGGATATCTGTCTCGGCTCAGACGCCAAACGATCTCACCTCAAATCACCTCATCGGGTCGGAACCTGGGTCGGCGACGTCTCAGGACCAGCTCCAGCTAGATGCTGTGCAGAGCGGTGACGAAGATGCCGAAGCAGATGACCATCCGGCCAAACGCCAAAGGCTCGATCCTCACGATCCTCACGATTCTCACGATCCTCACGATCTCGGTCCGGACTCGACACTCGATGATGAAGCTGTGTTGGCGCTAGCTGCACACAACGGCGCGGATGGCACAGATCCATATCCCGCAGAGTAAGTTTGACTCTGCTGTATGTTGTTGCAATGCTAACACCATCCTTACAGCTTCTATAGGGAAGCTTAGTGACCTTCCAAGATCAAGTTCGTATGGATATCTCTGCCTTGGGGCAATGCATGATGCTTGTTCAGCGAGTTGTCTTATTACAATGTCTCTTTCCTCAACATTCGCATCATATTTCGTATTCTGGGGTTTTGGTTGAACACTTGTCTGCTACAAGGGAGCTGGAAGTTTGCTTTTGCTTTGCTGCTCACTTCTTGTCCTTGACTGGAGGGTGATACAACATGTGCTTTTATGGAGTTGATTCACAACGGGATCATATAGCCTTATTGACTTAGACGGAGAAAGGAGGTGGACTGGCGAATGATACAGCAGGTAACTGGGGGTTTAGGAATGGATAATGCCTGGGTCGATGTCGTCGGCGAGAATCTGGGGACATAGGATGAGATAGAGATTCCCTTTGTTGCTCGCCTTTTTACCAGCTGTAGTTGACGTAGCCTAGGGAAACACAACAATATACAGGAGTAACTACTGAGTGCAGGTGTAGACACTCAAAGTGCCGGCTGGCCACACCCTACCTACCTACTAGGTAGGTAAGGTACTATGTGCTGCACGTATTTGATACAAGCGTAATGTGAGCTGCCATAGAGACCCCTTCACTGCCTCCGCCTCCAGTTGCCAGCCCTGCTTCGGACCGCTCAACACCTCACACAAAGGCAGCCGGGAGGCGTTGCTCCAACCGCCAGCACAACTCTCCAACTCCTAACCTCTCGAAATAGCCTCAGAGGTAGAACAACACCATCCAACCTTTGACGAAGACAACACACAAGAGAAACGATACAACAACGAACAAAATGCCCCCCCAGGCTGCACCTGCATCTGACGCCGGCACGGCCTCCAAGCCAACCGGAACGTGGGACAACGTCGACTTCCTTCGAGAGCTCCTCGTGGCGTTCTACCAGGTGGGAAACAACAGCTTCAACCCGCAGGTCAACAACGCGATTGTCGAGTACTTGGCTGCTCAAGGCTACGAAACTTCGTGGAGCGCTATCCGGTAGGAGAACATCTTTCTTTTGTGTGTTTTGCCTGAGGAACTTTGCCTGTTTTCCCTCTCTTTTCTTTTGCCTCTGTTGATTCACTCTGTTTCTTGCAAATGTTTATGCCGGATATATGAGACATCTCTCTCTCTCTCTCTATAAATGCTCATCTTTCATCCCCTCTTTGCTTTCTTTTCCTCTTTGCTTCTTCACTCTCTTCTTCAGACTACACTTCAGTCCCTTCAACCCTCAACTTCAACTCTTCTTCAGCCAAGCACTGCTTTTCTATTTCTATCCCCCATCCCTCATATCAACACCACACAACTCTCAGTCAAGACGAAAACAAAGAAGAAGAATCAATGGCTTCTCGGCAGTTGATGAAATGGTCACCCCAAGTCCACCAAGATATCCTCATATCCGTGTTCCACAACTTGTCCCTCTCCCCCGACGACTGGGCCAGAGTCATGGCCGACCTCAACGAAATGGGCTACTCTTTTTCCGAGAGCGCCCTCCGGTACGTTTGGCGCTCGTCTCTGCATTGACTCGTCCTTGCGCTTGGGATTCACTTCACCTGCCAGTTGGCGGAGGGCCAAGAAAAAAAAAGACCGGCAGAACTGCTCCCCCCTCCCCAGCGGCACCTATATATTCCTCCTCGCGTTTCTGTCTTTGCCCTTTCACTTCTTCACTTTATCCTTGCCTCTACACATTATTTATCTCACAACACAAACATCAACCCTTTACTTTCTCTTCTTTTTTCTTCTCTTGCCAAATCGTTCACCATATTCCTACACCTCTACCCATCCATCATTACATCTTCGAATCATCATGGGCTCTTCTAAGGCGTCCGATGCTGCACCTCCCCCCAAGCCCTCTCGTGGCTGGGATGCCACCGCGCACGAAGCTCTTCTCTTGTGCATCATCGATGAAGTCAAGGGCGGCAAGGCTCTGATGACCGAGGTCACCAAGAAGATGCAAGCCCGAGGCTACACCTACAGCTACGATGCCATCAAGTACATT
>LFMI01000758.1:679-14182 GCA_001050175.1 Trichoderma parareesei | reverse complement strand
CCCCCCCCCCCTTGGACTTGCTTTGCTGCCCCATATATCTCTTTCATTCACCTCTGAATCGTGGAGTCTGCTAAAGTGTCCGATTTAGTGCGATCTGAGGGACGTGTGTTAGCCGTGGGCCGCCGTTGGGCCGGTCTCCAATCCGATATCGCGGATTGAAAATCGAGGCAAACTCCACCAGCCTTTTTTTCCTTGACCTTGTCCGGGCATGAATCACAAGCGCAAGCAGCGAACTGCGTCAACATGGCCCCAATTGAACTGGCAGGCCGTTCCGGAGGCGCCATGACGGTGAGTTCTGTGCATACGGATTCGTCTTTGGCTGATTGATGCTTGAGGCGCGAGCAGAAGCTGACTGTGTGTGATTTCGCAGAGCCTCTTGCGACGAGCTTCATCCCGCTCCGCGGCCGGAGCCCTGAACCGCGCACTTCGAATCCCGTCATCAAATCGATTCTCGACCGTCTCCTCCCTCCCTCCGACGTACGAGAGGCTCCTCACGCGCTACACGGATGTGCGCCGCGTGCTGGGCCGGCAGCGGCTGACGCTGGCCGAGAAGATCCTCTACAGCCACCTGGACAACGTCGAGGAGTCGCTGCTCACCAACACCGACGGCGGGCGCAGCATCCGCGGCAAGGCCAACCTGCTGCTCAAGCCGGACCGCGTCAACATGCAGGACGCCTCGGCCCAGATGGCGCTGCTGCAGTTCATGTCGTGCAACCTGGAGCGGCCCGCGATCCCGGCCAGCATCCACTGCGACCACCTGATTGTGGGCTCCAAGGGCGCCGAGGACGACCTGGCGGCGGGCATCCAGACCAACAAGGAGATCTTTGACTTCCTCGAGTCGGCGGCGCGCAAGTTCGGCATGGACTTTTGGCCGCCCGGCGCCGGCATCATCCACCAGACGGTGCTGGAGAACTACGCGCTGCCGGGCCTGATGATGCTGGGCACCGACAGCCACAGCCCCAACGCCGGCGGCCTGTGCACCGTCACCATCGGCGTGGGCGGCGCCGACGCCGTCGAGGCGCTGGTCGGCGCGCCGTGGGAGCTCAAGGCCCCCAAGGTGCTGGGCGTCCAGCTGACGGGCAAGCTCAACGACTGGGTGGCCCCCAAGGACGTCATCCTGAAGCTGGCGGGCGAGCTGACGGTCCGCGGCGGCACGGGGTCCATCATCGAGTACTTTGGCCCTGGCGTCGACACGCTGAGCGCCACGGGCATGGCCACCATCTGCAACATGGGCGCCGAGGTGGGCGCGACGACGTCCATCTTCCCCTACACCGAGGCGTCGGCGCGGTACCTGCAGTCGACCCGCCGAGGCCAGGCCGTCGACAACATCAAGGCCCTGCAGAGCTTTGCCGGCAACAGCACGTCCGAGGACGCCCGCTTCCAGTTCAAGGCCGACGAGGGCGCCGAGTACGACCAGCTCATCACCATCAACCTGTCGGAGCTAGAGCCGCACGTCAACGGGCCCTTCACGCCCGACCTGGCCACGCCGCTGTCCAAGTTCAAGGACGTCGTCAGGGACCAGCAGTGGCCCGAGAAGCTGTCGGCCGGCCTCATCGGCAGCTGCACCAACAGCTCGTACGAGGACATGACGCGCGTCGAGAGCCTGCTCAAGGAGGCGGCCGACGCGGGCCTCAAGCCCGCCGCCGACTTCTACATCACGCCCGGCAGCGAGCAGATACGCGCGACGCTGGAGCGCGACGGCACGCTCGAGACGTTCGAGGCCGCGGGCGGTGTGCTGCTGTCCAACGCCTGCGGGCCCTGCATCGGCCAGTGGCAGCGCCAGGACGGCGTCACAAAGGGCACGCCCAACGCCATCCTGTCGTCGTACAACCGCAACTTCCGCGGCCGCAACGACGGCAACCCGGAGACGATGAACTTCCTCGCGTCGCCCGAGGTCGTCACCGCCATAGCCTTTGCCGGCTCCACCACCTTCAACCCCATGACCGACTCCATCACAACGCCCTCGGGCAAGCCGTTCAAGTTCTCGCCCCCGCGCGGCCTCGAGGGGCCCCCCTCGCCCTTCGAGTCCGGCGTGCCCTCCCTCGGCGTCCTCTCCCAGCAGCCCGACCCGAGCGTCCAGATCGCCATCTCCCCGTCCTCGGACCGCCTGGCCTTCCTCGAGCCCTTTGAGCCCTTCCCGGACTCGGACCTCTCGGGCCTGCGCGTCCTCGTCAAGGTCACGGGCAAGTGCACCACCGACACCATCTCCGCCGCGGGGCCCTGGCTCAAGTACAAGGGCCACCTGCCCAACATCAGCACCAACACGCTCAACACGGCCGTCAACGCCGAGACGGGCGAGGTCAACGCCGCCTACGACCTCGACGGCTCGCGCCACACCATCCCCGAGCTCGGCCAGCGCTGGAAGGACCGCGGCCAGCCCTGGCTCGTCGTCGCCGAGCACAACTACGGCGAGGGCTCCGCCCGCGAGCACGCCGCCCTCCAGCCGCGCTACCTCGGCGCCCGCGTCGTCCTCACAAAGTCCTTTGCCCGCATCCACGAGACAAACCTCAAGAAGCAGGGCGTCGTGCCCCTGACGTTTGCCGACGAGGCCGACTACGACAGGATCTCGGCCGGCGACGAGGTCAGCACCGTCGGGCTGTACGATATGCTGCGGAACCAGGGCAAGGGCGACGTCCAGCTCAAGGTGAAGAAGGCCAGCGGCGAGGAGTTTGTCATTCCGACCAAGCATACCGTTAGCAAGGACCAGGCTGGATTCATCCTCGCGGGCAGTGCCCTCAACTTGCTTTCCAAGCGCGCATAGAACTCCTAAGAACAAAAGTGGTTGAAATGAGAAAAGGGGTTGGAGGGCAGGAGAGAGAGAGGACGTTTTATACCAGGGTAAGGGTTGGATTGATGCAAGACAAGACTCGCTGGAGTGTGTCTGGACTTTTTTTCTTTGCAAAAGGAAAATGGGAGAGGCTCACAGAGCACGGAGTATGCCGATTGATTTTCGTTACCAAAACAAAGCATCGCACTTGAATTTGGAAATCATCCATTTTGATACATCGCGTGCTTCAGAAGTGTGCATGTGCTGATGGTAATGCTTGCCATTAACGACGCTTGTCTACCTAAAAGTACATGACATTTCGAAATGATAAAATGCTGGGCGATCTCGCCCGGCGCCGAGAAACATCTGCGTCTGTTACAGAAAGCAGAACTAGTGGAACTTGCTATACGCCCACTGTGATAACCTCATAACTCCGTGACGCCGACCAACGTAGCCTTTCCGCCGCCCATGTCCGCCCCCTTTCCACATAAATCAACGCGCCAGGAGTATCTTGAGGTGAAAAAAAACCAGGATAACAAGAAAGATCAGTATGTATATCAGGAAGAAAAAGAGGCATAATGCATATGTCGTCATCCTTGCCTCGATGATCATCCGCTGCTTTCAGATGGCAGTTGGTTGGCATCTCTCATGATGCTTTCAGCATAGTTCCAGGCTTCCCTGTGCGCTTCCTTGGCTGCACGGTCTCGCAAGACCCTCTTTGCCTCGTTCTCTCGATGCCAGGCGCACGCCTTGACCCATGCCGGATTCTGCAGCACATCTTCTGGAAGTTCTTCCTCTGGAACATCCCCAAAGTCCATGATCCGATTGTAAGACCAGGGCTGCGGATCCACCCGCTTTGGCTTCTTGTTTGACATCTTTGCCGCCTTTTGTTTCTCTTCCTCTGCCCTTTCTTTTGCTCGTATCCACCGTCGCCGCTCAATGACTTTGCCGAACCAAGCCTTGCGCCCTCCTCGACTCTGAATCTCCAGCGCCTTCTGTTTATACCAATCATCAGACCGGTTATGTGTCAGATGGATTGCGGGATTGACGGCCAAGTATTTCCTTGAATCTCCGGTCGAGGATACTTGAGCAGGGGTTTTGGGCCGGGCTGCGGACTGTTTGGGAAGTCCTGGTGGGGGACGCAGCGAAGATTGCCGATATATCATGGCATCAAAGGCCTCCGAGTCAAAATCGCGTCTCTTGGCCGTGCTAAGCTTTTGTGCCGCGCGCTTTCTTGCAGCTGGCATAGTCTGGTCCTCCACCGTGACATCCGATTCAGGCGTGGGAAGCGGTGGAACGGTTATGCTCTCGCGCTCGTTTGTTGATCTGTTTTGAGGAGGCTTGGGCTGCTGAGGCACTCGAGAAACGGGAGCAGATCCGTGTCCCTCACTGCCATCAGGGGTTGCTCTTCGTACATGGCCAAAACTTTCAGGTCGCTCCCCGGCTGTCGCTTGGGCTATCTCTGCCACAGGTGTCGGGTCATTCGAAGTTCGAATTCGTTTAGAACTATGTAGATGACTTGTCGCTTGCATATTACCGAGTCGGGAGCTTGGAGGCTCGGAGGGGTTCTCTAAAGGAGAGGTTTGCTTGCCAGTGCCTGACTGGGCTGACGATCGTGATCTGGTTTGCCTTTTAGGGGCCGAAGAATTAAGACTCGCCTCTTTCGTCTGGATGTGCGAAGGCTTCTGTATACTTGTCTGAGCATCAGCGGCATCGGCCTTTCGCTTCTTTGGGGACAGGTACAGAGGGATGTCTCCAGTGACTCTTGAGTGCTGGCCGGGTTCTTGAAAGTCGTCAACAGTGGATGCCTCGCGTCTGCGAGAGTTCACTGGGTAAATTCTCTTTCGGCTCGGTTTACTGGCCACTGTGATCGATGGCAATTCATCCAAGTTCGAATCTCTAACTCGAGCAGATGCGGTCGCTAAGAGCAAACTCTCATGGGTGGCACTAGCCATGTGCAGAGAAGATAATCTCAGACTGGACGCAAACTCAAGTCCCTCATGAACCAATTCGTCCACAAGGGCAGGGTTCCCTTCAAGATTGGTCCCTTTTGGTACATGTCTGCTCTCGGGCACATCTTGAGCAGCCTGTTGGCGCGAACTCGCTGAGAAATTCTTGTCAATAGACGGAGCATCGGGATTCAGTACGAGATAGGGCTCTCGAGGCCTTGGCAGTATAGTCTCAGCCGCAATTGGCGAGGCACCAACATCTTTTACTGTTGCTCGATCCTGCCTCGATGCCGCAGTGTGTGTGGGTGCCGGCACTGATGGGTATTCTGGAACGGGGTCCGAAGCGCCATGAATTGGTAACTGATGAGTGGCAGGTCGCGTCGGCAATCCCTGACTAAAGTGTGCCAGAGTGACATTCCTTTGGTTCGGAGAATAGGCGGATTGTTGTGGAGTATTCTTCGCGGAACGAGCCGATGCTCTCCCAAGAGCGAAGCGCCGAGTCCTCCTTGCCTTATGCAAGGGTCGTTGAACTGTCGTTTCGGGGCCAGGAGCCTTTGGAGAAGAGTTGAAGGCCAGGTGAGCAGAGCAAAGAGCTTCCGCAACGATGGGGTCTTCGCAGCCCCAAACAGAGCATGTCCCCCCCAGTCTAATCGTCTCTTCGCAATCCATGTTTGAGGGCCTTGGTAGTCATGCAGCAGACTCCAGGTGATATCCTTGACGTATCATCTCACGCCAGGAAGAGAGGAAAACCGCGAAATGAGTGCGCCGTAATTATCACCCGAGGGAAGATGACGGGGTTCTGCAGCGGGATCATGCCCAAAGGTGAAGTCACGAACCAACAACCAGCCCAAGATGCTGCACTTGCAGGGAACCATCCAGAGAAGCCGCGCTCGTGCTGAGGCGAGAGCCCCCAATACTAACGCAAGGGGAAGTGAAAGCTGCATCTTTGTCAGCAGAGCCCTCTCTCGTGGATCGCGTTGCATAGCAAAATTGGAATGAGGCTCGCTCTTCAATGTCAGATCTTTTCAGTTTCTTTTTGTGACTTCAGGCTGGGAACAGCAACGGTTATGGCCTCAAGCGTCTTCCATGGAAACTGACTGCTCGCATGAGCAACCAGTGTGCGTCGCGGCCTTTGGTCCCAGTCCGTGGGGGTGAGGGAACAGAGACTCCGTGTGCGACGCGAGATGTGTTGATTAGCAGCACTTGAAGCCGTCTAACCAGGAATTTGGAGATCGAGTCCCTTCCCGTAGATCTGGCTAGAGCTGCTGCTTGACACGTTCGAGTGAACGGCAGCGCTTGTTCTGAGCAGGAAGACGCAGGCGACCATGACCAGGAGGCTCCGTTCGGTCAGACCTTTTACCATGGTGGCATCATTCATTGTAGCGAGGAGCCAAAAGGACGCAGAGATGTTCCAGGGATCAGAGGGAAACGATGGGTTTGCCTCAGCCACTTACTTTGTGCTCATCCAAGGGGGGGGACCTTGCCGTGCTCATGGCACAGCTTGATAATGACCAGGTTGCTTCGGGAAGCGGACAGCGGCGACGACTTGGAAAATGCGCAGCCGAAAGTCAATGGATTGTTGATTAAGGAGCGCAGGGCCTCGAGACAGAGACGACAGACGGGCCAGATCTGGGAGCTGTTCGCCTCCGCGCGGCTGCACGCGAGCAGGAGAGAAATGAAAGGAAGCAAGGCTGGAGGAAGATTGTTGGTCAAGGTTGAAGCGTTCGTCCGCTGAAAAGTGGCCCGAGCGCCGAAGTACCTCCTACAGGTAGTACTGCTACTCCGTACAACTGGAAGGAGAGGCTCTGAAGGTACAAAGTACAGGTACTGTACCTACTACCTACCTAGTAGTACCTTAGGTAATGGAGTTGGGGCAGGTGGCGGGCATGGACAGAACAGGCCTATTTCAGGTCTTGAGGATGGATGTGATTTGATCCCTGGGTATAATATCACATATTGCCGTGCGGCTGGACCCGTAAGTAGGAATCAAGTCAGCCCTCGGCTCTTTATGTTATTATGCATGGCTCTTCGACAGGCTGTTGCATCCTGTCAGAGTTTGGTCATGAGCGCCGGGGATCGAGATCACCAGTAGACATTTCCAGCCGGCGTTCCAAAGGCCTTCTGTACCGCTACCTTACCTTACCCTATTCGTTACCAAGTTCCAGCGCTGTTGCAGCACGCCACGCCCTGGAGCGACCCCTCTTCAGCGGCCTGGGTCGCTTAACGACGCCCGTACGACGGGACACAGAGGCCCCAAGTCCCCGGGCAGCGTCTCCAGTGCTCACGGGCTACCTAGGTACTACATAGCTCCCAGCTGGCACCAGCACCAGCACCAGCGCCAGCGCCAAGACGTGCAGCTGCACGTGGGAGCGGGGAGCTTCCGGTCCTGAAACTGACACTTTGCGATATCGCGACTCTCGTCCAAGACAGCACAGAGTTCGTGGATGCTCTTGTCATGCAATCCCTCTCCCGCGATCCTCGTCGACGACTCTGTTCCGTATAGCCTCTTACACGCATGGAGTTTCTCAAGTCGGCCGTGGCCTCGGCCATCTCCCAAGGCCCTCCTTTCCCCTACACCTTTGGCGACAAGGTCGATGTCGACGAGTCCATCTGGACGCTCTACAATGGAACGAGGCGGGTAGGCTGGCCTCCCCTTGGCTGCGCATGCGGTGTTGCATAGACTAACGATTGCGGGCAACTAGGAGGACGGATCAAACTGCAGCATCTTTGCCTTCGACAGCGCCGCAAAGAGGAGCCTGCTGCCGCTCGCGAAGAACGCGCTGCGAAAGCTGCGGACGCTGCGACACCCCGGCGTCATCAAGGTTCTGGATACGGTCGAGGTATGCGACGCGACCGCCGTGGCTGTGCTTCGGGGCTGACCGTCGAGCGACCAGACAGACACATACATCTACATCGCTACCGAGCGCGTGACGCCTCTCCGGTGGCACGTTCGAAGGAAGAGCCTGAGTCCCGAGACCATCAAATGGGGTCTACATACTGTTGCTGTAGGGACACTGCCGAAGCTGTCGCTCTTATGGAGGCTCGAGTGCTAATATGCTATAGCAAACAATCAAATTCATCAATGACGATGCCACCTCAAAACATGGCAGCCTCAGAGTCGGATCCATATACACTACGGAAAGCGGAGAGTGGAAACTGGGGGGCTTCGAGGTCCTGAGCAACGTCAAGGACAGCGAGTCTGCTCTGGATGTGGGTAATTTGCTACCCAGTGGTTGGGAACACGAATGCTGATCTTGCATGTAGAGCTACGGAAGCCTGGTTCCTGACTCTGGTCGGTATGCGCCGCCAGAGGTGGCTCAGGGGGGATGGGCGGCGACCAAAGCGCATCCTACGTACGCCGTGGATTCGTACAATTTTGGGACGCTAATTTATGAAGTCTTCAATGGCGAGTTCCATGGGCCGGATCAGGCTGGTCAAACCAAAAACATACCCCCCAGCATGCAGACCAGTTATAAACGCCTCTGCAACCCCAACCCCAAGGCCCGGATAAGCGCTGGCAACTTCCTCGACCTCGGACGCCGAGCAGGCTCCTTTTTCGATACCCCCTTGATCCATCTGACGGAAGGAATAGAGAGTCTTGGAGTCAAGAACCCCGATGAGCGGGAAGAGTTCCTCAAGTAAGTCTTCTCCTGATCCCACATGTCTCTGTCTGCTTTGTCCTGTCTAACACTCCCGCTAGCGAATTGGAGAAAGTCACGGATGACTTCCCTGAAGAGTTCTTCAAGTCCAAGGTCCTCCCAGAGCTGGTCAAGTCGGTCGAGTATGGCGGTGGCGGCCCCAAAGCTCTCACCATTGTGCTGAAGTTGGCTGCCAAGTTGCCTTCGGACGATTTCGAGTCGAAAATTACACCGTTCATTATTCGAGCCTTTGCAAATCCTGACCGGGGCATTCGCGTCTGCCTATTGGACAATCTGCCTCTCATAATTGACCAATTGTCGCAAAGAATTGTCAATGACAAAATCTTCCCCCAACTCGTAAGCTGGCCCCCTTCTTCTTCTGCGAACGAGAACGATGCTGATGAAGAAACACAAGGTTACGGGATTCACGGATGTAACGCCTGTTGTTCGAGAGCAGACGTTGAAATCCGTCCTCGTTGTCATTGGGAAACTGTCAGATCGCACCATCAACGGCGAACTGTTGAAGCAGTTGGCAAAGACGGCGAATGATGAACAGCCCGGCATCCGAACCAACACGACGATTTGCCTCGGAAAGATTGCAAAGAACCTTGGCACATCTTCAAGATCAAAGGTGCTGATAGCCGCGTTTACACGCTCCTTGCGGGATCCCTTTGTGCACGCCCGGAACGCTGCGCTCATGGCGCTGGGTGCCACGGCTGAATACTTCAACGAGGATGACAGTGCCAACCGCATTCTGCCGGTTATATGCCCGGCGTTGATTGACAAAGAAAAGATGATTCGGGATCAAGCCTCAAAGACAATGGACATTTACTTGCAGAAAGTGCGCAAGGCTGCTGCTGCGATGCCCGATACTGCCCTCCCTCCACCCCAGTCGGCCGATGCTTCCACTGCCCAAGCGGCTACGGTGCAGCCGGGAGCAACTGGGAGCAGCTGGGCAGGCTGGGCCATTTCGTCCTTTACGAACAAGCTCACTGCTGTAGCTGGAGATATGCAAACTGCGAGCGCCCCAGCCTCAACTCCTGTTTCTCCACCACCCACTGCCGAGGCGAGAAAGCCAGCCTCAGCGACCGCATCAACTCTTCACCGGCACGCCGTGACCTCTCCCCCTCCAGCATCATCTGGCCTTTCCACGCCTAGCGCTGCCAGCGCCATTGCTGGGCAATTCCTCCCTGATGATGACGACGCCGGCGATGCATGGGGCGATCTCAAGAACGATGATGGTGATGCAGGTGACGGATGGGGCAATGACGACGATGGCTTTGGGTCGGCGTCTGCGGCCTCGAAAGCACCCGCAGCTGCGTCTGCAGCGCCATTTGGCGAAGACGAGCCCGATTTTGCAGGATGGCTGGCCGCGCAGGCGCAGAAAAAGGGACCAGGCAAGCCCTTACCAAAGGGGCTATCCAAGACGACGCCCGCCAAGAAGCCTGTAACGAAGGCGACGACGAAACCTGCAGCAAAACCAGTGGCGAAACCTGCAGCAAAGAAGATTGACTTGGCGCCCAAAGAGACAGATGATGACGATGGATGGGGTGAATGGTAGAGCTCCAGGGGTCTATCCAGTGTCACATTTCTGTCAAGTGTCTGAATAAGGTGGTCGTTGTTGTATATAGCAAAACAAGCCGGCGTTGGGATTAGAATTGGATTGCAATCATGCATTCGTCTTCATCAATCATGTCTCAGGGATCATCCGATATATACCTTTCCGTGCCCCATGAAAATGAAATATGCAGATTGATGAACATGAAGATCACGTACAGGAAGCACTGCAATACATAGACTACATACTTACGCCTGCACTGGTTGGCGGGCGTTTAGCGCATGTTGGTGTTGTGTGTCTTATCTAAGCTTATCGGCGACACGGGCGAGGAACAATAAAAAAAAAGAGAAAAAAAACCGAAAAATATATCCCACCCAGAACAAACACGCGCCCTGTCGCCTTTTCGCTTCACGACTCGGCCCGACGAACAATTCGCCCGCGATAAAGAACGCAACACGGGCATTGGGATTCCGACCGAGCCCTTGAAATCAGAAGAGGAAAAAAAAAGAGAGGGAAGGGGGAAAAACCAATCACCGAGCCGTCCATTCTCGAACGAAGGCACAACCAAAATGGCGCAGGGCTCAATCAAAATGTCGAGCAAGGCGGCGGCGCCCAAGGCGGTGCACTCGAAGCGGCAGGCGTCCAAGGTGACCAAGCCCAAGAAGACAAAGGCCAGCGCGGACAAGGTGCTCAAGAAGTTCACGTCGGGCATGGTGGCCAAGACGGAGGCGCTGCTGGGCGAGCGGGCGGGCCATCTGGAGCTGATTGGGCCGGGCAAGAAGGGCGGCAAGAAGCTGACGCAGAGGGGAGGCTCCAAGAAGTTTGGCTAAAGAAGAGTGGTGATAGTGAGAGATGTCTCCTGGCGAGGAAGCTGGATTTGCTGGGGGAGAGGGGAGGGAGGGGGGGAAGGGTTTGAAGGAGGCGACGCATTCTGGACTGCAAGCGACATTGATTTTGACAAACGACTTTTTTTTCCCCCAATCCTTCATCTATTACTGCGATGGCGCACATTTCTCGATATCGAATTCCCTGCCCTCGGCAACGTCGTTTAGAATCGTCGTCACTACCTTGAAGTCCCGCTCGATATCGATCTTCCAGTTCGACACGGCCACCCTCACAGCCTTTTCGCCCTTCCAGCTGGTCCCGCTCACATACAGCTGCCTCGTCGCATTGATCTTGGCCACCAATTCGTCGTTGAGCTTCTCATCCTTTGCCCTGAACAGGACAATGATGAAAATGTCCTCGATATCGCCGCTCTCGTCGGGCAGCAAGTCGTAATAGGGCGACTCGCGCAGAAACACGGCCAGTTTGCGAGACAACTGGGTCATGTTGTGGAATAAACGAGCGAAGCCGGGACGACCCTCGCTGAGGAGCACGGCGTATGCTGGCAGAGCGCGGAAGCGTCGCGAGTTCTCGAGGCCGACGTTGAGGGGAGACGGAATACCGGCGTTTGGACCCGAGGACAGATAGGCGGCGTTGGGGTTGACGAATACGGATTCCAGGATGGACGAGGTGCGGGTGAAGAACATGCCGCAGTCGTACGGCTAAAGGGTGTTAGGGAGTTTGATATAGGTCAAGGGACAAGCTGGCGATAAGGGGATCACATACAACGTTGAGCATCTTGTGGCCATCAATTGTGATGCTGTCGGCCAGATCGATGCCCTTCACTCGCCTGTGAAGCAGCCGATACTCGTCTCGATCATCCAAAGCCGCACAGAAGATCCCGAAGGCTATATGATCAAACAATCAGCATTGCAACAACTCCTCTCGAAGACACGAATTGACCACTCACCTCCATCCGCATGAATCCAAGCCCCATGGCGATCCGCCAGTTTCCTCAACCTCTTCCACTCGTCGGCTTCATCGAGAGCATAACCGCCGGTGTTGACCTCTCCCATGCTGACAGCAATGATGCTTGCGGTTCCGGGCCGACTCAACTCCTTCTCCACCGCGTCGAGATCCAACTTCCACGGCTGAGCAGCGCTTCGAGGCAGCTCCTTGACGGAAGCTCTCCCCAGGCCCACGACACTTGCCGCCTTGGAGAGCGAACTGTGGCCTCCGCTGGTGAGGACCTGGATTTCCGAGACTCCTGCTTTGACACAGGCGCCCAGCAATCCGAGCTCGCCCGCCGACGCGCCCCTTTTCGCGAGAACAGCTTCCCGTCCACAGGCCAGCCCGAGGACATTGCTGGCCGTCGCCCCCGTCGTAAAAGTCCGGCCCTGCCACTCCAATGATTCCAGGCGCAGCAGCCCAATCAGCATCTCGAGAGCAGAGTTTTCGACAATGGTGGACACGCTCTGCTCGGGCAGATGGACCTGCACGTTCTGGTCCATGCGGGAGACGACATTGTCGGCCCATTCGGCCAGGGGGAGGACGCCGCCGGTGACGAAGCCAAAGTAGCGGCTCGACTGCGACTGGCCGCACAGGGCGGGGACGATGTGCTCTGTGATGTGACGGGCGACGTCTGCGGCGGGCTGGCCGGAGAGAAAGCCTGGGTCGGAGGACTTGGGGAGGGCGGCTGAGGCGGCGTGGATGAGGGCGAGGGGTGGGAGGGTATGGCTCTTTTGGGGTGAGTGGTTGCGCTGTTGGAGGCGGAGGGCCTGGGCGTTGATGTCGAAGAGGTCGGACATGGCGAGGGTGGTGTAAGTGAGAGATGAGTATATAAGAGGGTGGAACTATAGAAGATATTCGGAGGAGAGCAACTTTGTTGACAGCTACCTACTGGGAAATGCAAGCAAGGATGGCAAATCGATTCAGAATGTTTTGACGCAATTGCAACAATCACCTCAACTGACAAGGTAAAATGTGGAAAAAGAAACCAATTTCTTCGAGGCGTGAGCATGATATTAATATATATAAACAACGAAAAAACACAGCAAAGACACCCCTGTCCAACCCGCTCAGCTCTAAACGAGGGATCGCAAAGTCTTACTGGCCGCAAAGATGCCGCAACTTGTCGAGACGGCTCCAGGCTTCTTTTTTTTTCTCAGCGCGATGCCCGAAGGGGTTGGTTAAATGGCGAATCAATGCTGGGGGAGTTGATCCCTGGACCTCTGGCTGTTGCAAAGTCACCGTTTTTCGGCCTTTTTTTAATCCTACCTATGCTGGAATTTGGCCATGCTTGATATTATCGTCTTGATAGATGTGCAAGTATTTATCTTGTGCTTTGGGAAGAATGGATGCGCTGGGCGTTTAGGTTACATACCTTGTGCCTTGAAAGTATGTACTGGTTTGTATGTAAGTAGTATGTGGCAGGTAATCACATGCTCGAGACGTAGGTACTGTAAGACGATTGAGAATCTCTCCCCCACGTGCCGCTTCTCGGTGGGCTGGTCTCGGAGTAACCTGACTTGACGTCCTGGGTACCTACATATGAAGATGCAAAAAGGTCCATTCGCCGGCTTTCTGATGCGCAATCTGCTTGTCTTTGCTGCAAATGATACCCCATCACAAGCAAAGGGCAAGTTTACAAAGTTGCAGTCATTCATTCATTCATACAAAGTGGCCAAAGGGAAGCTGTTTTGTACAGATTGTTATCCCAACAGATCTACCAATGCCGTGCTCAACTCAGGAAACATGCCCTTTGACAAG
>LFMI01000757.1:68985-82210 GCA_001050175.1 Trichoderma parareesei | reverse complement strand
CCCCCCCCCCAACCCCCGTGTCCTTGCATCATCATCATTGGGCCTTGAAGACTTTCTCGATCGGCGCTGCGGCTCCGGACCGACGACAAGCCAAAGCCAAAGCCAATGCAGGAGGTCCCCATCCATGTCCGAGGCACGGACAACAGCCCCGAAAGCTCAAGTACAGAGCTGATGCGTGTGGTGGCACGCCATAAGAGAGGTACAACTCCAGAATGCATGGCGGGTCTCCGTGGACTCTCGCGGGTCGGAATCTCCATGTTTCCTTTGTTTCAGAAAGTCTGAAGCCCTAGTGCAATGGAGCAAACAGCCGTTTTGAGGCTGTCGCCGTCGACGGCTGCTAAACCGCTAGCTGGAGGGCCGGCCGTTGTTTGGGACCCGGATGGACTCGAGTAGCAGGTATAAAGGCGGCTTTGGTGACGCCTTGTTGAATCACAGACTACTACTACCTTACTGTATCTGTGTCTACTTATCTATATCATCCATCTCGACTCCTTAGTACAGCATTCTCCTTTTACATCATATCCGCCAACATCAACCATCATCCTCATACATCCTTCAACATGACCGTGAACAACCTCTCCATCGTCCTGGCCGAGCGGCCTACCGATGACATTGTCCCCGGCACAACCTTTGCTCAGAAGATTACTCCTGCTCCCACACCCGCAGACCTCAAGGATGGCGAGATCCTCGTCGAGGCTCTCTACCTCTCTCTGGACCCGGCCATGCGAGGCTGGCTGCAAGGTAAATGCTTTCCACCAAACAACACAAAGCCATTTGGAAGCGCTCATAAACGCCATTCTAACACACATCGCTTCAGATACTCGCTCTTACCTTCCTCCCGTTCAGATCGGCGAGGTCATGCGCGGCGCCTCCATCTGCCGCGTCCTCGCCTCCAAGAGCAAGCAGGCCGCCGCTGGCGACTTCGTCTGCGGCTTCACCGGCTGGACCCAGTACGCCATCCTCCGCGAGGGCTCCTTCGAGCCGTCCTCCAACTACCCCGGCCTGCGCGACCCCAAGGACATGCTCTCCGTCCTCGGCATGACTGGCATCACCGCCTGGGTCGGCATGACCAAGATTGGCGAGCCCAAGGCTGGTGAGACGGTTGTCGTGTCCGGTGCCGCTGGTGCCACCGGCAGCGTCGCCGGCCAGATTGCCAAGCTCAAGGGCGCTCGCGTCGTTGGTCTTGCCGGCAGCGACGCAAAGTGCAAGTGGCTGGTTGAGGAGCTCGGATTCGACGTTGCCATCAACTACAAGGATGCCGACTTCAAGCAGAAGCTCGCCGAGGCTACTCCCAACTACATCGACGTCTACTTTGACAATGGTAAGCACATTCCAAAAACCTCGGCTCCCCGGTTTCATGATATAATGACCTGTCGCTAACAACATGTCTCAAAATGTTCAGTCGGTGGCGAGATCCTCAACGCCTGCCTGGCCCGCGCAAAGGAGCACGCCCGCTTCGTCATGTGCGGCGGCATTAGCCAGTACAACACGTCCAAGCCCCAGGGCCCCAGCAACATCACCAAGATCATCACCATGCGCATCAAGATGCAGGGTTTCATTGTCTTTGACCACATCAAGGACTACCCCAAGGCCCGCCAGGAGCTTTCTCAGTGGATGGCCGAGGGCAAGATCAAGAAGACGGAGCACATCCTCAAGGGTGGCCTGCAGGTGGCCGAGCAGGGCCTTGTTGGCCTGTACAAGGGTACCAACACCGGCAAGCTGCTGGTTGAGGTCAAGAACCCGGATGAGCCTCCTTCCAAGCTGTAAAGGCGTGATGATGGATGGAGATGGAAGAGGAAATACCCCAGAGTTTATGAGTTCTATGATGCACAGATTTGTATATAGTTCTGTATGACCCAGATAAACGCATTGGTAGACAGCGGATAATGTTTATTTCGCGTTTGATTCCAATGCCCAGAGACGTTATAAACATGTGGTGAAAAACTGAAGAAGTACATCGTAAGGGCCGTGTCCGCTATGCAGTCTAGAAGTCGTCCGTCTCCTTGGGGCCTGGATCACACCACCATTCCCTCCCTCACGACGCCGAATAACAAGATTCATACTGCCTCCAACCTGTACCGTATGCCCCGATGACACCCGATGTTGCCAACTGGTACATGCTCATAAATCGCTTTTCACGTAGCCTCACTCACAGGCCGCCACATCTGACTCTTGTCCGAACCCGGCGAAGGCGGTCCAAGGTCGCAGACGTCCTTACACGGATCACACATGATGACGCACCTCTTCACCTCCGGATCAATGACGAAGACGCGGTTCTTGCAGTCCTGCTTACTGTTCCCGTTCCTCTCTTCCATGCCATAGCGCACCATCAGCCGCTCGGGATCTTCATTGATAAAGTAGCCCAGGCACATGGGGCCTTCTCGGAGGTACGTGTTGACGTAGAGAATGTGGCCGCCGTGCTTCTGCATCGCTTCGCTCTCGCGTTGGCCAAATACGTTGTTCCTCATTCTGCACGCTGGATCATGGCATTGGCAGAGAGTGACGGTGATGCGGAACGTGCACATGGTGCTTGTTTTGTCTGAAGCGGATACTCGAAGCGTTGGGACGGGAGAGGAACCAAGGCGCTGGCTTTGGTATATGTTTATATACATGGCTGGGTTAATGGATCGCATTCTCCTTTTAGAGATTCAGGAATAAAGGACAGAAAACATGCTTGGACATATGCTGATGGCCAGATGGTGACTGGCGTCACCGATCTCAAGGCTTGTGAAACAATGACAGTGAACAAGTGTCGCCATCAGTCCGTGGCAGTCATCCCTCGCCTTCTCTGACGCCAGGTCCTCACCGACGGCGACACCGTGTCACTCTGAACCTTTCTCAACATCAAGAGTCCCGTCAAAATGTGTAGCTCAAGCCGGCACCTCCATTCACGAAGCAATGCCGGCTTCCTTCTCAATCTCCTCCTTGCTCCAGCTCCATTTGTCCTGCAGCTCCTTGTCCAGGGACTTTTCGATAACGTCCTTCCCCCACCACTCACCCCAGCTCGTCAGGAAAATCTGGTCGGGATCGCTGGGGAAATCCGATCGGGTGAATGCCGCCAGGATGCTTTGCGCCCCTATGATGAGAATGATGATGTTAGCTTTCCCACTCGAGCTTCACCTACCTATTGCTTCAGCATGAGGGGGTGCAAGGCAAGCAAACGCACCTGTAGAGACGGGCTTCGCGTCAGCCATGTCCATGGTCAGCTTGAGTCCATTGCCTCGGCCAAGACCAGTGCCTGGGATCAAGCCCGGCGAAACGGCCACGACGTCGCATTGGCCGGCCAGCTGACGGCGCCACCAGTGGGCGTTCAGCAGCTGGACGAATTTCGAGGCGCAGTAAACGTCCTGGCCATTGGCACCAGAAGCGTCCTTGAGTGTATCTTCCAGGGTGCCTTATGAAATTGTGAGAAACAGCTGAGATTAGCATGACTCAACAAAGATGCGAGGTACTGCAATGAGACGACTCCAGAGTCACTTACTGGGGTCGGTGATTCGACGAATCGCGCCGGAAGAAACAAAGACGATGCGGGACTTTGATTCAACGAGCTTCTCCCTCAACAGATGCGTAAGATAGTGCTGCGCTGTCATAGCAAAAACATCAGCTTGCGCCGCCCAGAATCAACCTCGCCATCACACACAAAGAGAGAAAAACTCACAGAAATGATTCACAACCAGCGCCTCGCACCATCGCCAGCCGGGAGGACCAGGCTTCTCCGCGCCATTAGAAATCGCCGCATTCAGCAAGAGGTAGTCAATCTTGTCGCCGCCAATCTTCTCCAGCACCTGCTGCGAAAAGGTCTTGACGGTCCGCACGTCTGAGAGCTCCAGCGGCAGCACGGTCACGGCGTGGCCTGAGCGGTCGTAGCCCAGGGCGTCGTAGGCGGCAATGGTGCTCTGGGTGTTGCGCGCGCCGAGGATGACTTTGTAGGGTTGGGTTTGCTGGAGGAGAAGCTGCTTGATGGCTTCGAAGCCCTGTGTGGTGGTGGATTGGAATTAGTTGGAGGAGGGTGGGAATGGATGCTTGCAGAGACTATCGGAACTCACAAGGCCTGAGGACACGCCTGTGGCGACGACGGTCTTTGCGACGGAACCCATGATTTCACTGCCGATGACGATCTTGTTTGTACCTTACTCTTGGTGTTGATGTCGGGCTAGGCAGTAGTTGACTGGCTTAGAAGTGCTCGCCTGAATGTTTGAAGGAATGCTGATGATGGTCAAGTAGGTAGTGTGGCCTCGAACCAAGCAAGATCACCCTAAAGCTGATATATAGTTCTTTCTATTTCAAAAAGGGTTCCTCTCAATCATCATTAAATGGACGGAGAAGACTATAAAATCCATTCACTCATAGCAGCACCACTCCCCCCTATCGGCCTTTAGCAACTTTAAGCCCGGCCTGTCGCCATGCCTTCTCTTATTCATCCTTCCCCACCTCGCAGCGACTTCCGAATCCTTCAGCAGCAGCATCATCGTTCTCGACTGCCTGAATCCAGGTTGCCGGGCTCTTGTGATTTGTAATGGAGGAGGCGGGCGGATAGTAATAGCTGGGGAATGGATCTATCTATCCTTGCAATGAGGCGCTTCCTCTTTGTGTCCAATCATTCCAACCACATGGAGCGGGGTGGGCCTTTTTCTCCGCTTGCTGGGAATTGCCTTGAAGGAGCGGGATATTCCATCTCTCAGCTGAATGTCCCATTCGGCTGTCAGATGATTATGTATGTTGTTTTGCTATTATCTTTCCTGAATGGCAGTTGGTTGTTCATGTCATTACTTGCTCTCCCGGACATGAATACGGTGATAACTACGCAGCTGACAAGTGAGGATAAGTGAGGGCAAATACCTGAATCCTAGCAATCTAGTCCTTTCTCATTGTAGCTGCTCGATATAGCGTGAAGGCACATCGCCCTGCCTTGAGCAATGTTCAAGCACGCGGTCTCAAGAGGGCCTAACGCAAAGCACACCAGACACATTCATGCTCCCATCTTCTAACCTTGCCCTCTACTGACACTCTGCGGGCTTATGTATACGCCAAGTCAATCATTGAGAGACTACGCATGCGCTTATCATATAAGGGGAGCCTAGATGCAGTTACACAGAGGCTGAACATAAAGACAACGACAGTTGTATATAAGCTAATCACTCCATAACATCACAAGGTGCTACGAGGATTAGACTAGAAGGTAAGATACAGTAAAATAGTGAGTATATACATGATATATATATTCAAAGTGACTTTGGTAATTATATGAGTTTACCAGCCAACTTGGGTAGTCAAACTTCATAGAGTGCTTGCCTGACACATTGATTCATACCAACACCTTATCCTTAAGCTCTCGGAGCTCGTTCATGATTCTATAAGGCTGGCTATTCCACTCATAAACCTCCTGCGGAATTGCGTTGTTGCGGGCCGCCTTGCGGGCCTCAATAAAGGCCTGGGACACAGGCGCTCTCACCGAGCTGCTTCCCGGCTGGGCTTTGCCCATATAGTAGTACGAGTATTTGGTGAACTCAGGCCGGCCATGGCCACCAGCATGGAAGTAGACAATGCCCGGCGAAAAGGAGCGGTCGCTCATGCCCTGGAGACCGCGGACGACAGGTACCCAGACCTGGATCAGGCGTGTCATCTCATACTCGGCCTCGGTGATGACAGCCTGAGTCAAGCCTCGGTGCCACCTGTCCATCGTGAGCTTGCACTGCACGGCGGCGTGCAAACTGCGGTAGAGGGATAGGACGGCGGCGCCGTCGCAGTCATTTGCGCGCTCTGGGATAAGGGCGTGCAGCGTCTCGATGGCCTTGCGTGAGTCTTCAATCAGGTTGACGATGTGGCCAATGTCAACACCCGTCAGCGGGTATGTCTTAGCATAAGGCAGCACATCGTGGTAGAAGCCCTGCTGGACGGCCATGACCGAATTGAGGGCGGCTTGGACCTCTTTCTGGTTGATGTGTTGCTTGATCTCGGCAGTTGCATGCGTGATCATTCCGTCAACTATTCACAGCGGATCAGCGGATCCAGACGTGCTGTTATCAGCGAGTACCAGCGACCAGGACGTACCGGCGCGGATGATCTGCGTGACCATGGCCTGTTGCTGAGCTGCGTTCTCCTTGGCCTTCTCTATCTCCGAGTAGATGTTCCAGACGAATCCAACGACAGCAAAGACGTTGCCGACACCATCGATGATCTCTCTGTATTCTTCCACAAAGCTGGTCACCCCAGTTACGTAGGGCTCTATCGCTCCCCACTGCTGCAGCGCTTCCGCCTGACTGATGATTTTTTCGCTGAGTGCCTTGTCGTCCGCCATCGTGGGCCAATGCTGGTGTTATCAATGCGGGCGATCTGTATATGATACTAAGTTTGAGGCTCGGGGTCAAACAGACTGGGGATCGTGACCAACGCAGTGCTGCGGCTTTTAGACGACAGAAAGTGGAAAGACATCCTGGTAGTTAGGAGACGAGGAATAGATATGTACTCGTAGTGTGTGCAGCAGCACAATTCTTCTGCCCATCGAGTTAAGCTTCTCGCGTTCAGCTTTTCTCAGCTGACAACGGGAGCAGGACTAAGATCTAGGCCTACCGTCAGAGGTGGTGATTTTATAACACAAGCGGGTTGGTCAACCCAATTAGATCTTGTATTCAATTACTATTCTCTGCAGTAAAGCTTAGCCTATCAGCCTCCATTCCTTACCCCGAGGTTGAAAGCACTGGTATCGAATGTTATGGCCTTATGGCTTAGCTTCCTGTAGCATTAGGGTTGTGCCATTGAACCGTGACACTTCATAAGTAGCGACTTTTCAATGCTTCTAAACCTTGAATACGTACATACCTAGGTAATAAACCCAAACGTACCCAGGTACCTAGGTAGGTAAGTAGTCGGCGTTGATCCTTGAAGGCGCATCTCTATTGATTGCTGAATGCCTTCTTTCAGCCAGGCTCCGAAATGACGAGCCAGGACAAGATTCCGTGTTCAGGAAGAGGGACAAAGGAGAGACAGCTTCTATATACGTTAATTGCCAATTTCCACACAGTATCTAGAATACCTAAGGTATGGAATGAAACTGCCGCGCCGAACCCTTCCCGCCATAAGGCAAACACAAAAGAGCCTCTGTCTCGCTAAATCAACACGTCTAAAGCGCCTCAGCAAACGCTGTATGTACACCACAGAATCTCTTTCTCATCATATACATTCCAAAGGCCTCCTCCTCAGTCCTCATCCCCTCGTAACTGTCTAACAGCACCACGATATCTCTAGAAAAGCCCCCAGTTCTCTCCCCTCTTGTACACTCCAGCTCCGTCCGTCTGGAGTGGCGGAAAGTACTGCTCAGGCCCTACCTTGCAAGTCACATCCTGCGCAGGCAGCGAGCCGCTGACAAAATACTCCTTGACATAGCTGTTTGCACACGCGGAATTCTGGTAAAAGGTGCAGTGTCCGTAAGCCTCCAGCGTCACCAACCGCGCATCCGCAAAGGCCGTCAGCGCCGACTTGGCGGAATCCAGCGAGCAGACGGGGTCGTATTGGTTGGACATGACCAGCAGCGGATGCTTGGTCTTGACCCCTTCCCTCGGGACGTAACCGTGCGTCTTGGGAATCACCCAGTGAGCCTTGGCCCAGTAGAACGAGTTGGCCGCGTACATGAAGGGATTCATGACGTAAAAGGGCTCGAGCGTCTTGATCATCTCCTGGTTGGTCTGCGGCCAAAAGTCCTTGCCCGATAACCCGTCGTTTAGTCGATAAAAGTAAATGGCCTCCCAGGGGGTCACGCCCGTGTTGCTGTACGACTGCGAGCCTCCCCACACCTCAAACGCCATCGTCGCGTTGCCCACCATGGCATCGAGCAGGGCGATGGCGAGGGGCTGCCAGATGACGCTCTTGTAGAGAGAAGGCAGGATGACGGTGAACCACAGGTAGGCATAGTTGACAGTGCCAAAGTTTGTCTTGTCAAGGTAGACGGTCATCTCGTCGTACTTGAGCTTGGTGCCAAAGTTCTCCACCATCTCGTTGAGCACGTCGGGGCTCTTTGACAGCTCGGCCAGAGGGCACGCCTGCACGCCGGCCTTGACGCACTCGTCAAAAAAGCCCCAGAAGACCCTCTTGCCGTCTTGGTAGTCCTTCCACGGCAGGGTGCTGTTGTACCACTCGAGCTGGTCGACGACACCATCAATCACCATGCGTGCTGTTCGGTTGGGGAAGAGGCCGGCGTAGGTCTGCCCGATGAGAGTGCCGTAGCTCTGGCCCCAAAAGTACATGTCCTCTTGGCCAATGGCGTCCAGGATGCTGTTCATGTCGGCGGCAACCTGAGGCGTGTTGATGTACTTGCCGTGCTCGCCGGATGTCTGGGCACACGTTTTGGCAAAGTTGGGGGCCCAGCCGCCCATGAAAGGAGCATCGGTGACGAGGTTATCCAGCGGGACTTTGCTCATGCTCTTTCGTATGGCATCCGTAGCATAACACGAGCCCAGTGGCGTAGATCCGTTGATGCCTCGGGGGTCAAAAGCAATGATGTTGAATTCCTCCCCAACGATGGATATCAGCTCAGAGGAAAGACCGTAGAAGCTACCCACGCCGCTTGCCCCGGGACCGCCTGGGTTGTAAAGAATGTTCTTTGAGCAAGCCGTGGTGTTGTGACCGCGGATTCGGATCATGGAAAGATCAAATGTCTTGTTTCCAGAGTTCTGATGGTCGAATTGATCCATCGGTACCTTCATGGTACTGCATTCCAACAGGTGGCCAGTGGCATTGCCACATGGTGTCCACGATATCTTTTCTCCCGGATAGGTGACAGTTCCATTATCGCGGCGGTGACGAGGTCGGAAAGAAGCCGCTTGAGCTGGCACAAAGAAGCTAGGCAGGGCTAGCATACAAGACAGGATGGCTCCCTTGGACAGAGAGGGTGTGCTGCTCCCGCCGCTCGTTGTCCGGATAGGCGTCCGCATCGTAACGATAATCGAAAGGTTTCGTAGAGCCGGTATGGATTCGAGTCGATCCCCGAGTGTTCTAGAAGAGGCTCCGGACTCGAGGTAATCTGAGAGCGTTCCCAGCCGGTTTACCAACAGGATCCAGGAGAAGCTGTGTTTTGTGCAATAGCCGCCATCCGTCCATTCACCGTTGCCTTTGGTAGACATTTTATATCCATCAGCCACGATGGGGAAGCACAGATGGATCGACGGCACCAATCAATCTCGTTGCCGGCAACCCGATTGCTGTGAGAGGGCAGGAAACAAACGGGAGATGAAAGGCATGCGAGCGTGGAACATTCATCGATACACCCCCCAAGCGGTAAAGAAACTGGGTCCATTCACGCATGTTTGGTGTTCCTTGTCATGAGCAATGACATAATTGGCCCTGACAGGTTTATTTGCAATGATTCCATCATCGACGGAGAGCAAATGCCGGGCTAACGCAACTGTTAGTAGCCATAGCTAGAAAGGAGTGCACGGGTTGGTAGACTTGCAAGCATCACCTCGATAGTTGTCACAAAACTGAACGTCTAAGATGGTGTTGGTAAATAGGCCAAAAGGTTATATCTGAACAACATCGCAATCCAGAGCCATGTCGTAGCTGTCAATCACAGGACCAGGAAGCAGCTAGATGGCCTCAAGCCGGCTACTGCACCCGGACTTGAATCGCTCCCAGTAGTTCAATGATGGAAGCCATGGGGTCCATGAGAGCGATAAGGCATCTTCAGCAGATAACAATGTGTTGCAGGGCATTGGAGGCGTGTATTTCGCCAAGATTCCAGCTGCTACAGTTCAATCTAGTAGGAAAGGGGGGGTGAGGTGGAAGCAAAGAGGCTCTAGCACCCGAGGATCCGGAAACGGTGACACACGCAGCCACATCCACCACTGGCGCCGTTGTATGATGTAAGACACATGCCTGGAACTGAACGTGGCTGTGGGATTTGTTTGGGTGATGGGGGTTCAATGTATGACAAAGGGGAGTGAACGGGGGAGTCAAGGCAGCGGTGCAACAGGTCCCGCATGAGGTGTGTGAGTTGACAGCATGTCTTTGAAGGCACGTGTGCATCTGTGTACGATGTTGTTCAGTGTGTGTTGTTTTAGATGCGTATACTAGCCTGACGGCTTTGGTAGGTAGCAGGTTGACACTTGACTGCATCACGGATGTGAGACATGATCATGGCGGGTAGGTACCCATTGTGAGCATCGGAATGATGCTGCCGGCTGCCTCCCAAGCAGGTCAATATCGGAAGCCGATAGGGAGCTAATCAAGGGCTATGACATGTTAGACACGGACAACAAGAGAGTCAAGGTGTTTGGCATGCCCACTGGGACCTCGAGGCGGTCAAAAGCCCTCAATCACTGCCTCCTTATGCCAAGCTTAAGGTATCAAAGACGGGGTGTAGCAAGTCCAGTGCTCTGGATCACCGGACCAGGTCTCTGTCACGGATTCGCATCTGCTCCGCGCATACCCAAAGGTTCAACGGCTGGAGACATAGTTATGATGCCATCTCGAGTCCCGTGATGAGACTCGGGCGCTCCCAGGATTGCAGGACTGAACTCCGCCTTGGCTCGGCCGAAACGTTGCCTCGTCACGCGATGACAATTGGGAGAACAATAAGGCGATCTGCAACAGCGCATAGGGCTGTGTTCAATTATTTGCTCTGCGCTGGGATCAGTCAGTGGCCTATGCGGCTGCGATGGAGACTATTGAGTCCATTCAGTCTTTAACCGTGCTCTCTATCAGCCTTGAAAATCAGGAATCCGTCTTGTACAGCCCGTGTATGTAAGGCATCTCCAGGTTGTGAATTTCCGAAGAAACAGCTCGAAATCTACCGAGGTCATGTCTTGCATGCTCCTCCAACAACATCGACTTGCCCAAAGCTGTTGGCCGAACGTGTCATTGAATGCCCGCCTCGTCACTTTCCATCTTCATTGCCCCAAAGAGGGAATAACGAAGCAGCCATCGGTTTACCTTTGCAAGATCCAGTCTAGAAACGAAAGTTCAAGCACGGTTCAGCGAGTGAAAAAGCTCTGAAAGCTTGAACAGAGCCGTATCGTTCCTTTCAACGGCAATCCAGGTGTATCTGATGTCTGGCCTGTCACCTGTCTCTTTCTCCTAAGAACTCTGGCATCCTGGCCAAGGCCTTAGCGATAGAATCGCCCTCACTGTAGTTCCTTCATCTCATCCCCCATTTCACAATCCCCTCCTCCAATAACCAAAGAATCTTCAAACCTCTGCCCATCAAAGAGTTGCCCCATGAGCGTTTCGACCTCTTGTTTCGAGAACATCAAGGACCGGCCATTCTCTGGCCTACATATTGTCTCAGCTATTCGTACATCAGAAACACTGTCGCCATCCTCTTCTCTTCACGGCTCCAAGATGACCAAGAGCCCTTGTTGCACCTCTGCCCACCTTCTACTGATACCTCCAACGTCGAGTGTATGTAATAACCTGTGTTACTGCTTCGCGAAGGTACCTCATAACGTGCACAAGAAGAAGTACCTAACCTGACAGGCTTAAAGTACAGCAAACGGACAAGAAGTCCCCAGCATAAAGTCACTTGTTCGTGCCTCAATAGGACCGAGGCACCATGCTCTTTGTACTCCGGTTCGCCGTCCACCATACGAATTCACAAACACATGGCCATCTTGTCCAAAATGCATGTATCCTACGGAACATTACGGTCTCAACTCCGGCCTCCACTGTCCCGAAGCTTCAGTCGCTGGCAAGGGGACAAAGGATGGCAGCGACCAACCGAGCTTCTGGATGATTTCCGCTTTTGTCAACCACCTCTTCGTTGCATCCACAACACAAACGTGTGTCATAAGCATATCTATCTGCTTGACGTACATATAGTGCTTCCCTTGTTACGAAATGACAGCATCAGGTCACACCCAGAGCGCCACATCTGCAGATGTTAGTCCGCGAGGTCCGCTGTTTCACAACCATCATGAGATATTTACTCAATCGCCAAGTCTCCTAATATCTTTGAGCATGACGGCATGGCCTCTTGTGAGGGGCTACAGATAATGAACGGACACCACAGACTTGTGTGATTCAACGCCGTCTACTTTCTCACGGAACCTGGACCATGCTCGACGATAGATCACTTATGCAAAGGTGGCGAGACCCGAAGACCCAGGTCGAACGCAATGAGTCCCTCGCTTTCAGATTGGACAAGAGAGAGACAACGACTGAGACAATTCAAATAGGCCTCGACTAAACCAGCAGACTTGCCAAACCGCGGGCGTCTCTGTGTTATAGTCGCAGTCGAAGACAACCCTTGGCCGTCCGATTGGTCCGCGGAGAGACGGTCCCAATGGATAAATGAGAGGTTGAAATTACGTGCATGAAAGTCCTACATATGCATCCATGCCCACCCTTGATGCCACGGTACTACCAGTCCAGCACAGTGCACAGAGACCCAACGCAACATGGCCCGATTTCGGATAGCCCTCCGGACGAGATGGAGGCACTCGGGCAGCTGACTTTGCTCCTCCATGAAGTGACAGGGTCTAACCCCTTCTCACGCCTCTCTAGAGCACTGCCTGTCGCCGTCAACCTGGTTCTTTTAGCGGCTGTCAAAGGGTTGTCTGCCCACGGAGACAAGACGGCATCTACGTGCGTCGTCTGTACGCATATATTGACCTATCAGAACTCTACACCTCCAAGGACAAGCGTGACAGCCGTGAGAGCTCGGGTGGCACTCACCAGCAGCCAGAGAAGCTACTGACGGGTTTTGTACTCTGTCCTGCGACGCGCACGAGGCGTGTTGGCTACACGTGGGTCAGTCGAAGAGCCCGTTTGCCTTGCGGTGGTGTGACCAAGCAGGGAAGAGAGGAGCCGAGCAGCTGAAGAGTGATCTCGCCAATACCAAACGAGTCAGATTCTTATAAATCTCCACATGAGGGACTCGACTGAATGGCCCCAATATTCATCAATCTGACAGCTCTTGACAAGGCCACATCTGCCCAACCCTGACTACAACGCACGACCAGCAAATCAGAGAAAAGGGAACAATGGTTAGCCGTGATAATAACGAGCTTCATAGTTCGGCCCTTATCTTGGTTTGTTGTCGCGCGGCCCCGTTTGCACACCCGCGGTGTCCCAGTTCGATGGGAAAAGGTTGGTGTAGTACGACCTGTTCTGAGGGAGAGGCCGCGTCGGCTCACTTACACGGACGGTTCACGTCCAAGGCACGAACGGCACATTGCGGACGGCCGGCAAAGGCCTGTCTTGCTGGTAGGACAAGTGATGAAACGGCATCGTAATT
>LFMI01000757.1:21716-40976 GCA_001050175.1 Trichoderma parareesei | reverse complement strand
CCCCCCCCCCGTGAGTCAGTTGCTCGTCGTTGAGCACTCGGAGCTTCAGTAATACCTCTACAGGGTTGCCGGATCACGCCCTGATGCATCGTCGGATCCCGATCCGCCGGCGCTCGATCCGCGGATCCACGCCGCGCATCTTCAGCGTCGATCGCGGGCCAGCATGCGTGAGAGCAATTCTAAACAGAGTCAGATTTTTAACACGATTGAGTGGCGGGTCCACGAAACACCGATGCGATTAGTATGTCCTCTTAGAATGAAATAGGTGATGGAAAAAAAAGAAGTGCTGCTTGGAGACGGCATTGAGGACGGCATGTGCTTGATACATGCTGACGGTGTTTTTAAATGCTCTTTGACGCCCAAAAGTCAAAGGGTGAGTAAACATGAAGTCTGAAAGCCACAAAACTGACCAGAGCCATGCCGAGGGTAAGATACCTTATGTTAACAAAGAACACTGACATTGCAAAATAAGCCAAGACGGGATCTGCATTCACTGCTGATTTTCTCGCGTAAAATCAGATATAATCACAACATTTACACGGATTGCTTATATGCCGTCTACAAGAGCTTCAGCTATGTACCAGACTGCAGTTCAATAAACCTCCACTATATATATACATGTATGCTGTTCGATTAGCCACCGATGGCCAACTGCCTCATGCTTATACCACCCACTAAATTCATCTACCTTCATGTTCGTAGTTGCGTGATGTTCACCTCTTCTCTTTACTTACTTCTCTTTCTCCTGTTGCCAAAACCCAGTGAATTAGGTAGGGTAGCACCATACAATGGAGGGCAGCTCAGCTGACGAGATCCGCGGCGCGCTTCAGCATCCACCAACGGTTTTCAGATCGACAACCTGCGCGGCTATCGGACTTGAGCTCCAACTGCAGCCGAAGCTGTTGACAAGATTGAGTCATCAAGGCCATTCAAAGGCCGAACGGTCGGACCAACGGCATTGTGAGAAGAAAGTAGAGGTCGGAAGATCAGACAGCGGTTGGCGGTAGTTGCTGTTAGTTAGGTAGCCCACGCCAAACAGACTTGCAAATACATGGACCACCCAGTGATCTGTTCGACGCTCATATTGTCACAATGGCCAAGACGCCTTTCCGCCTTTGCCGAGTAACACCTACAGTCTCAACAAGGCACCTCCGGTTGTCAATCTCAAGTGGTCAAAAGGCGATGCCCAAGCGGCCATCGGAGGGTGATGATTGGCTCTATATTGAATAGTATATTGCACCCGTGGACGTGTAGGTATGTAAACCCGAGTGACCGTCCCGTCCTACCGGGTAGTGATATCATACCTAGCATCGAATCATTCGAACTTCCTACTGCAGCATTGGCCGAACCCCTGGAGGCCCCCTTGAACGAATACTAGCAGCACCCGAGTGACCAGACAAACAGGAACCTGAATACCGATTGGGCGGCTTCCGGCTTGTGAGGCCATGAAGGGCACAAGGCACAGGGCAGCCTAGGTTTCTACCGTCCAGAATCTTCCTGAAAAGAGCGCAGCCCGAGACCGGCGCGACGTCTTCGATAATCAGAAAAGCAGGAGACGGGTGAGGAAGAGGAAGCAAAAGTAAAGGCTCCTCTTCGCGTCTGCTCGTCCAATCCATTATGGCCGCCAGCGACAAGCCCGTGTTAATCATCGGCGCCGGCGTCGTGGGATTGACGCTGGCCCACGGCCTCAAGAAGGTACATATGAAGTCATCGTCAACTGCGCCAACCCGCCTATCGACGAAACAACTTTCTCCCGTCTCTTCTTTCTTCTCCTCTCCCTCCCCCTGTGATCAGCAAGCGGAAAACCGTTCTCAGTCTCTAATTGAAGCCATCTACTAGGCCAACATCCCATTTGAAATCTTCGAGCGCGACGAAACCATCGATGCCCGCGGCCAGGGTTACGCCATCACCCTGCACTGGGTGCTGCGCTTCCTGCACGACATGCTCGACAAGGAGACGCTCGACGCCATAGACGGCGTCCAGGTCGACCCGGAGGTCGGCCGCAACGACAACGGCAACTTCATGTTCATCAACCTCAAGACGCTCGAGACCAAGTTCCGCATCCCGCCCAACCACCGCCGCCGCGTCAACCGCGAGAAGCTGCGCAAGGTGCTGCTCCATGGCGTTGCCGACCACGTCCGCTGGGGCAAGAAGCTGGTCGACATCCGTCTGAGTGACAGCGACGAAGGGCACTCTCACAGCGACGGCGTCACGGCCATCTTTGCCGACGGCTCCTCGGCCACCGGCAGGATGCTCGTCGGCGCAGAGGGCAGCAACTCGCAGACGAGGCGGTTCCTCGTGCCCGACGCCTACCGCAACCACCAGCTGCCCGTCAAGATGATTGGCGCGTCCGCCGACTTCACGCCCGCCCAGGTCGCGCCGCTGCGGCGCATCGACCCGCTGCTCTTCCAGGGCTGCCACCCGGACACGGGCGTCTTCCTCTGGATCTCCATGCTCGAGACGCCCGAGGTCAACGGCACCGCGGGGACGCCCGGCGACGAGCGCTACCGCGTGCAGGTCATGCTATCGTGGCTGGACAAGGACCGGGACGAGGCCGTCCCCGACTCGAGCCGGGAGCGCGTCGCCCTGATGAAGCGCCTGGCCGCGGGCTTCCACCCGGACCTGCACGACGCCATCCAGGCCGTCCCCGAGTCCTCGCCCACGCTGCACCTCCTCCTGCAGGACTGGCCGTGCCAGGACTGGGACAACCGCGGCGGCCGGGTGACTCTTGCTGGAGATGCCGCGCACGCCATGGTCATGTACCGCGGCGAGGCGGGCAACCACGGCATCCTCGACGCCTGGCATCTGCTGCGCGAGGTCAAGGCTGTGTATGCCGGCGACAAGACCCGGGCCGAGGCCGTGGGCGACTACGAGAGGGAGATGAAGGAGAGGGCCACGCCGGCCGTCTTGCTCAGTCGGCAGGCCTGCCTGGACGCTCACGATTATGACGGCTTGAATGAGAACTCGGCGGTGCTCAAGAAGAGGGCCATCAATGCCTGAGCTGCGGGCTGTAAATATGGCTGGGCTACGCTTTTCAATTTGATAGTCATGCTTCAATTACTACAAGGCGCCTGGTTTATTCCTCCATTTATTCTTTGCAAATAGATGGACGGTTCTAGATTGGCTACGAGATGAAGGTATTCTCTGCCTAGGTATATGGAGATTGTCTAGTTGGATGCTGCCTTGACGTCCCAACGCCTGAATGAACTTCATGATGATGCAATATGTGGAATAGATACCTACTTACAATCAACCTATCGTAGCTCTCGCATGTGAACCTGGCTGTAGATTTGTCTAACAGCCCGCCTACCTACTTATACCACACGTCATCGTAGAGCGCTGCGTCCAAGACGTTGTTGCCGGAACAGGAAACATGGCGTTTTTTTTCTCCCCAGATCTTCTCCGCTCATTATTCTACGTCAGCGGGCTTCTCCCCTACCCACGAGGCGTCCCAACTCATCTATGATGCGATCTTGGTCCAACTACCTAGTCCATGCTAGCGATCTGGGAAAGCCTTCGATTCTAGATCTAGGGTGATGCTCCATGACGCAAATGCCGGAAGCGTCCGATCGGGTGGAGGAAAAGCTTAACGACGCCATGATCTGAGGGAAGAAACGTAAAAGGACGGGGGCATCTCCCCTTTGGACACTCTATTCCCCTCTCACCAATCTTCTCCAATCACGTGTTTTCATCTCGAGAAGGGAAGCCTTTGTATAGGATATTCAGGTCACGATACACTCAACTCTGCCAAGATGAAGGAAAAGAATGAAGTTATCCAAGAGTTCAAGGAGCTCGTCAACATGACGGCCCAGGAACTCAAGGAATGGCTCAAGGGCGACGACTCCACGAGCGCGGGATGGAGCAAAGACGACGGCAGCGGAGAGTCTGTAGGTCACGACAGCGGCCGACGCATCGTCGAGATTCTCGAGTCCAACCCTGAAAAGGATCCGGAAAAGTACACGGACGACGATATCAGTCACATGAGAAAGGTTGTATCCTACTGGTATGTTGAGGGCCCTCATCGTCAAAATACGTATTAGACCAGAGCAGCTGATGAGACTGTGGGATTTAGCAAACGGCATCTGGCTCAAGAAGAAAGGGCCAACAACAAAAAATCTGTTGAGGATGTGAAGAAGACCAAGTCGTATGCGTCGCTCAAGAACTGGGGTCACGATCCCATCAAGAAGCGTCAGACAAACAGTGGCGGTGCTGAAGGCAAGACAGACCAGAAAGAGGAAGAAAAAGAAGGGGGGGAGGAGGAGGAGGAGAAGGAGAATAAGGGAGAGAAAGCTGAAGAGAAGGAAGAAAAAGCTGGAGACAAGCGAAAGGCCAAGGATGATCAATCTGGAAAGAGCAAGAAGAGAGAGACCGAGGATGGTGCTGCTGAAGTAAAGGACGGGCAAGAAGAAGAGGATGCTGATGGAGATGATGCCAACGAAAAGGAGAAGAAGAATGGTCAAGAGAACGGAAACGGCTCAGGAAAGGGGGACACGTCCAAGGGTCCCAAAGAGGGTGACACGGTGAGCTGGAACTGGGGCCAAGGCCAGCCCGAGGGAAAAGTCAAGGACGTGAATCCAGACGAGTAAGTCCACTTGCATCAATATTGCGTCTCCAATTGTGTTCCGAGCTGACTCAAAGGACAGGACTACCGTTCAGACGAAAAAGGGAAGCAAAGTGACCCGAAAGGGCAATGAAGAGGATCCTGCTGTTGTGCTTGATACGGGCAAGACGGACGCTGTGAAGCTGAACCATGAACTCAACGAGACGGAGGACTGAGTGTCTTTTTGTTCCATTGACTTGGAATGTATTCTCTAGATAACGAGAATACTCATACAGACAAAAATATGTACATGTCTAGGCTCCTTCTATCATGACATCAATCTGAATAAACAAAATGAAGCCATCGTGTTCCTGTCATTTCCGCCACCTACCGAGGCTTTCAGCGGGCGAGCTTCCACTCTTTAAGATACAGCCTGAGGTATCCATTAAACTCAGCCCCCCGTCAGCGGCCTTTCAGCGGGGTTGCTGCTGTGGTGGGCCGAGCCGTTAATCTCATGGCGGGGTTACAATCGGGCAATCAATTCCACACCTACCTACATGTACATAGTACTCAATCTGCACGATAAAGTTGAGGCGTCACCCACCAGACGACTGCACTCGGCAGACCTGGAATCCTCTGGACCTGCACCTGGCAGCTCTTCCTCGCCAGAGGCCAGCTGCTGTCAGACGGCGCCGGATCCCGTCTCTTGCTGTGTCGATTAACTGCTGCATTCTTCGTCTGCCTCTCGTCTCTCTCTCGTCTCCTCTCCTTCTTCAACAGCATGTCGTTTGGATCCTCCAACTTCCGGCCATCATGTAAGAGCTCCAACATTCAAATCATCGCCGCTTCTCACCCGCTGGAAATGCGTCGATGCCGCTTCCCAATCACGCAAATAACATCCAATCATTATCATCATCATCATCATCACCACCATCCTCTGCTAACCATCATCAACCCCCCTCGCAGGATCGAGCCCTCGATTCGATTGCGGCGCGCGATCCACGCCGGCGACGCCCTGCTCGTCAAGCGCATCCTCAAGTCCCATCCCTCCCTCCTCCACAACCCCGACATCTCGCCCGCCGGCCTCTCCAACTCCAACCTGCATCTGGCCGCTTCCCTCGGCCACAAGGAAGTCTGCCAGGTGCTCCTCGACGCCGGCCACGAAGATCCCTGTCCCGCCTTGAACGAGCACCATCAGACGGCCCTGATGCTGGCCTCGGGCGCCGGCCACACCGAGGTCGTCCATCTGCTGTGCGAAAACGATGCCGCCTGCATCCTGCGGAGGGACATCCGCGGCCGGGACGCCGTCATGGAGGCTAGCGTCGGCGGCCACGACACCATACTGCAGCTGCTGCTGACCTATGTCCCCGGCGGACCCTACGAGGCGGTGCAGAGGGCGGATATCGAGGGAAACACGGCCCTCCACTATGCGAGCGGCAACGGCAACCTGCTGGGCCTGCGGACGTTGCTCGCGGCCGGCGCGGATGTCGAGAGGCGCAACGTGTGGAATTGGACCCCGGCTGCGTACAGCGCCACGGTGCAGGCCGAGGTGTATCTAAAGGGCTTGGTGTCCGAGGTCGGAAGGCTTCAGCAGCTGCAGCAGCTGCAGCTGCAGCAACAGCAACAACAACAGCAACAGAAACAGCAGCAGAAACAGCAGCAGAAACAGCAGCAGAAGCGCAAGAAAGAGGCCGCCGATGTGGGCAAGAAGATGGCCATTGGCACCGTCAGAATTGTGCGCGAGGTCAGCGACGAGGACGAGCGCTACGAGATTTGAGCGATATGCCTCTTGTAACGGTTAACGATGCGTCATGTTTGATGATTATGAAACTAGGGAACCCAGTAGAGCAAGAATCCAGTCTTCCAGCATCCCTTCAATTTTCTTCTATTAAAGGCTGCAGTTTCTAGAGCTGTTCTGACTCGTCGTTGGAGGAGGCCCTTCCGGCCGCTCCATGATAAGAGACCGGACTTAGGAACGCCAGCATCGCCAGAAACCCGAAGACTGCAATAATGCGGCTTTGCCTGCGACAGGCAGCCTCCTAAGTCCACCAAGGCCTGTGTATATAATTTCCATCAGGTAAACTAAGGTAGATATCAGCTCCAATGGACTCGGATTACAAGAAAAGCCCAAGAGAAGAAAAGGAACATAGGAAGGAGCACAAGTCAGCTATCGATAACACGCCATGTCGACGGTCCTCATCACTGGCGCGAATCGAGGCATCGGCTTCGGCATCGCTCAGGCCGTTGCCAGTCGGATTCCTTCCTCCACCATCATCCTCGGCTGCAGGAAGATCGAGAACGGCCATGAGGCGATTGGGCGGCTGCGAGAGCTGGGCGTTTCGTCCCTGCTGGATGCCGTCCAGATCGACATTGAGGACATCCAGAGCATCACGGCGGCAGTCGAAGCTCTCGGCAAGAATTACGGAAAGCTGGACGGTTCGTGTGTTCCCAATTGCCTGGTCTGGTCCAGCAAGTCAACCAAGTCTCACGCAGCAATCAGTGCTCATCAACAACGCCGCAAGCCTCCAGCTGCCCAAGACTCAGCACCTCGCCGAGCTCAGGGACTGCTCCAACCGCAACTTCAACAGCTGTGTCACGGCCAACATTCTCGTGACCAAGGCCTTTGTCCCGCTGCTCAGGAAGAGCTCCTGGCCGAGAGTCATCATGACCTCCAGCGCCAGAGGAAGCCTTGGTCGCACAGCAAACAGAGAGGTAATCCGATCGTTTTCTTCTATCTCCTTCTTCCCTTTAGTGTTTCCAATCCAACCCGGAAACGACTCTAAACAGCTGTTTTGGTGCAACCACTTGCTGACATGCTGTCTCTGCTCTGCCTTGTTTGCCGCATACAGCTTCCTCCGGTTGCTCTGACCGACTATTGCGTGTGCAAAGCGGCACTCAACATGTTGACCCTGCACTACCAAATCATCGAGGACAACTACCAGGATGGCGGAGAGCCCATCACCTTCTGGAGCGTCAGTCCCGGCCACACCAAGACGGCCTTCAACAACTACCGGGGAAAGAAGGATCCCGTGGCCAGTGCCGAGGCGTTTGTGAGACTGCTGGAATCTGACAAGGGCGCAATCAGTCCAGGAACGTTCTGGGAGTTTGAAGACGGCAACTTCCAAGAGGTGCCCTGGTGAGGCTCTGCTCTGCTCTTGTGTGGATACTTTGTGCTGTTGGGGCTGCACATGCGCCTGTCTGTGGATCATCCTGATCGTCTGCGCTGTCCCGTCGGCTTGTCAGAGCTGAGGACATCGGTATCCTGGTCTACTTCTCTCTGATTCTCAATATTCGTGCATCACCAAACGGCCTGCAGTCTGCAGCATGCAGTCCTCAGCCCGACTTTGGCCTGGTTGCTACTATTTTAGTCGTGCCACATCTCCTCTTGCACCCCAGCCGGAGCTGAAGGAAGCGAGGTTTGCGGTGGAACAAGTCGCCACGTCTCCGATTGCCTATCAACGTGGCATACACGTATGACAGCCTCTCAAGACGCGGCAAATAGGAGCCTTTGCCCCTCGACGCAAGCACTTTACACTGCGGCGGACTGATTGGGCACGAGTCTCCCTGTCATCCTTAACAGCGCCGTTGGGCATTCTGTGATTCACCGCCAGCTCAGCTTTACCTTGCACAAATCAGATTCCAACCATCATCGGAAAGTTTGCTCGACCCTTTTTGCCACCCGAGATATCGATTCTCATGTCTAAAGTGAATCATGGCATGTGAACAGGTACATAACCGACAGCCCCTGAACCATCGGAAACGAAGTTGCCCTCTTCTCTCCAACCTTACGCTTCATCCAAGGGAGAGTGACAATCCATCTACTTGCTTGAGGAAACAAACAAGACCTCATACTGCTTTATAAAATTCCACACTTTCTCCCTTCAGGCCGCGTTCCACCGGCCGCTGCTCGCACCACATCTATGCCCAACGGGTTCAGTGCAAATCGTAGGACGATCAACGTCGAGGCTGGGCAGCTTCCGCCACCCGCAACCAAGCTCATCATCACTCAGGTGCTCAAGGCCAGTCAGGATCCCCCATTCTGGGCTTGGATCATCGTGGGGGCGTTTTACGACAGCGAAAATCGCATTCTCTGGAGCACAGAGCTGTTTGCCGCGCACCTTGACATTCAGTTTGAGTCGGACGAGGAGCAAATCTCCGAGGCGGAGGCAGAGGAGGAAGAAGAAGAAGAAGAAGAAGAAGAAGCAGAAGAGGTAGACGAAGAGGAAGAGGTAGAAGAAGAGGCCGAGGAAGAGGCAGAGGAAGAGTCAGAGACGGGGGCTGCGCCTGAGCCGGAGTTTGGCGCCGAGGCTGAAGCTGATGTTGAGCTTCAAGACGAGTCCGAAGCTGAATCACCGCCTGGTAAGCCAATCGTTGACTCTGAGTCTGAGTCGCCATCACGCCGCTTTTCGGTAAAGCTAACTCGGTTGTACCAAGTTCAATCTCCGGAAATTCATCACTCTGTGACTCCCGACCTGCGGCATTCATGCCCTAATAGTGCATACAACAGCCGCCATATCGACGCATACGGGCGCTATAATAGGCACTCTCCCTCCCACCCTAATTATCTTCAGCGTCTCTACCCTCATCTTCACCATTATTTCTCTCCGCACTCTTATCCTCACGGACATCATAGCCCTCAGAGCCCTCAGAGTCCTCAACACCATCATAGCCATCATAGCCCTCACGGCTCTTATAGCCCTTACAGTCCTGATAGTCGTCCTTCCTTCCACCACCACCATCACCACCATCACCATCTCCACCGGCCTTCTCCGCACTGGTTCCCTGCGCTGCCGTTCGTCCAACCCCCAACAGCCTGGGACCCTGCCTTGTCTGGCCCTGTTCCCGGACACTGGCACGCATCCTTCGACCCTTCGGCTGGACGCTGGGTTCACACTTGGCAGCCACGGCCCTGGATACCATTCCGTTAGCCAAGTGTTTCATTCCGTTTCCTCCTACACGCCCTCGCCAGCCATGTCTGGCGGATGGAACCCGCTGACCGGCCGCGACTCCGGCTCCGGCCGGCCGGCCTTTGCTCCATACGGAGCCCCTCAAGTGGCCCAGGGCCAAGCATACATCCCTCATGCTGGCGGACCTGGCTACGCCTTTGGTACAGTGCCTCAGCCCAGCGCGTGGCCTAGCATGACTTACGGATACTATCCTCTAGGCGCCGCTCCAGGCGTTCCTCAATATGCCGCGCCCGGCTATCCCCCCTTCCAGCAGGGACCTGCTGCGGGCTTCTACACGCAGCAGAGCTTCTCCTACCAGCCCAACGGCACGGGCAATATGCTCCCCCGCCAGCCTCAGCCGTACCCCAACATCGATCCCACCATGCCGGCCGCCCAAATGACCAACACGACGGGCGGCACGGGCTGCGAGCCGGGTTACAACTACTTCTTCCCCGCGGAGCACACAAAGGCGCACATCTTCAAGACGAACACGCCGCCGTGGCAGCTCCCGTCGACGGCCCAGATCCCCTTCAAGGCGGCGCACATCCCGTGCAACACGACCATGGCAGAGCTCCTCAAGGGCTTCGGCTGCACCAACGCGACGCCCAAGAAGAACCGGTGCTTCGAGGTCGTCAGCGGTGGAGGAGGCAAGTGGTACAAGGGGCTCGAGGTCAACGGCGCGGACAAGGACATGCTCAAGAAGACCATCAAGGACGTGGGCTGGGATTCTACGAGGACGGGCAATCCGAATGAGAAGCCCGTGGTGTGTTTGTGGTTTTGCAGGGACTGACGTGTTGTTTTCGCTCAAGGGGCTTGCAGTCCCTTTTTCTTTTCTTGTGCACGTCTCTAATGTTTCCCTTTGCTGTCGTTCGCTTTTGATCCTATTTCTTTTGTCTTGTTCTTCCTGCTTCTCGTCACCATGGTATTGGCTTGAGATGGCAATTCTTTTTGGCGTTTGTGGCTTTAGACTACGTTATCTTGCTTGACCGGTTACGGATTGGTATTGGGGCGAGAAAAATGGGGTTCTGTATTGGGATTGCAATGTAATTGCGGTAGATGCTATTACTGAGAATACAAAACATTTCAAATACCACAGCCGCTCAATTCCCGTAAGACATGCTGGTGTTGATGTGTGGATAGATTCCGGTGAGCACCTCCGTCGTTGAGCTACATCCAAAGTGTGTGTGAGCACCCAACATCTGTAGTGTCCTTGAGTACCTAGATAGTGGCTCTGAATAAGTGTGACTATATGCTGTTTTTTTTTTTTCGCGATGAATTTGGCCTGCTCTGGATATGATATGAAATCATGTGTACAATCAAAAGAATACGTTGTTGGCATGATTGTTTTCAAATGCGATGATGGAGTTGGTGGAGCGGTAGAGCGGTGATGGTGTACGTGTATATCACGCACATCAGGGGGGAGCTGGATATCTTCACGCCTCAAATTACCCTACAACATCAGACAGAAACGAACGATATACTTATGGTAGCAAGATGAATGAATTGTATATACGGCCGGTGCCTTCTTCTTTCTTGTTGACGTCTATATAGGCCCCTCTTGATAGATATATATCTTGTTAAAGTGGTAAAAAATCAAGCATAGACAATATAGCAAAGATGATGATACATTCAAAATGCAAAGTTCGCTCAAAGTACTGACTATCTAGGCACTTGTAAAGAACAAATACCGTGAAACAAAATATCTGCAGAGAACCTCCTCTCACCCCCCACTCACATACCACCATATGCGAGATCAAAGGGGGGGAAGGGGGGGGGCTACGTAACAGAGAACAAATGATCAAAGTTGCAGACTTACGAGATAATGGATCGATATATGACTCAAGTAGAGGAGGAGTGTTCTAGTACTACGAGACTCCATGGAAAGATTATTGTCACAGTGTTTGCTATCAAATTCTTGGGCTCCCTTAGGAAACTTGCTCGGTCCCATCACGAACTTGTATGCAGAGTCTTATCGTGCCCCCTTTCCACTAAAATCCTGCAAGCCGAGAGCAACAAGAGTAGGACCGAGAACGCTGAAACGTAGAGTAGGAAGCTCCTAAGTCTATTCTGCATGCTTAGAATTCAATCATCCAGTCATTCGTGCTCTGTGATAGAAAGGGTGGAAAGGGGGGCTTTTTGGTTAAATGTTGCTGGGTGGCGAGTCAATCGAGAGTCAGGAGTTCTTCCAAGAGTTTCCACAGTACTATGGGAGAGAAGAAATCAAATCACAGGATTGATTGTGTTACCGAAATGTCATTGCAGACAGACCACAGTCACAGAATGATGTGATCATCACCTCATCCAAGGATTCCTAAATCACGCACGCGAGGTGGACAGCTCCTCACAGCAACAAGCATTCCGCAAAGCCTTTCCGGCCTCGCAAACGCTTGATTCCTGTCCTCGGCAGTATCTTGGAAAACAACCAGGCAGGACGGCATGGCGCGCGGTCGTCTCGTGAATGACCTTCATCCAAGGGCGTGTAGTCATACAGCCTCGGTGCCCAAGCTAATACCTGAGCACCACGGTCGAGAATCTAGATGCCTAAAAAGACTATATTCAATAGCTCATCACCTTGGCGGTTTCAACAAAAAGACAGCATGATTCGAGTGGTCAGGACTGCTAGATCTTGTTGCCCCCCTTTTGCTGGAGCTCCTCGGACGCCCTTAGCCCAGCAAGCCCCGTGGGGTAAGAAAGAGCTGACATCTTCTTGATCACGATGTACCTAGCTGTGCTCCATGTGGGCGTTGGAGTCGTACCATGCTTTCAACAAGGTCCTTGACCGTATCCTCGTGTCGTTGGTGAGCTTTGATAGCAGGCAACAGCATTCTCACGACTGCCACTGGTCGAGGTTGGGTCTCCAGGCGGGTCTCTTCTTCACGCCCCCAGATAGGACAAGGATAGAACGTGGAGCCGTACATGTATGGCGTCCAAAGCGGGCGGTTCAGCATGAAGCCACTAGATAGCAGGGTGGCGTGTGGCGAGTAAAGACACGAATAGCGCATGTTAGTCAGATGTCGAGGAGAGAGCAGATGAGCCTTGTCCACGACTTCTCCAGACAACATCGGACCATCATGAAGCATCTTCATTATCAAAGAAAGGCGTAGAAAGACTGAATAGGACTCGAACAAACAGGTTTACATCATCATGATCACGTTGAGGAGTCACTGGCCGCCGCCATTTTCAATCGATGCCTGAGATCCTGACGGAGAGACCGAAATGCTGGCTCGTCCGCGACGAAATAGTTAGCACCAATGTTCATTTGCCAAGTCTGCTAAGGAGAACGACAGCTCGTGAAGGATTGCCAATGCTCGAGGTAATCATGCATATGACTCAGCTGGAACGGCGGTGCAAGACCGTTGTCACGAGCCACGCGCGGAAACCCTTGCCGATGGAATCTCCAACTCCTCATATTTGCAGATTCAAATCGAAGATGCAACCTGCCAGACTGACTGCAACAATGTCTCATGCTGCTCTGCTAGGCCTTTTGGGATGAGATCTGCGACATTGAAACAGTGCTGGGTTTGGCTGTGATGTCGTGCGTGCGAGAGAGTACATACAGATATCCATCTGGACGGAGGGCTGCATGTGGAGAAGTCGGTGGAAAGAGTATCCAGTTCCCCAGTAAACGTTATATGGAAGTCTAATGAGGGAGGATTTGACGATCAAAGGAACTCGCGTACATACTTGTACGAGTAAGTCGACGCATGTGTGACTTCAGCTGATGGCCTTGTCCAGTAAGACTGCGAGCTCTCCTCGAACTTCAACACCAAAGCTTCGATCGTGAATTTACCTGCAGTCAGCTGCTGCTCGTTTGCCGGCTATCCAGTGTCTGTTGGCGTGCTTTTGATATGGTTTGTGATGAGAAGTAGAGAGTAGAAACTGATCGAACACGCAGACTATCCGTCACTTTCCCGAGGCACTGCAACAATGCAGCTGCCGGACATGACGCTGGTCCTTCAACACTTGTCCAAGCATGCTTGGCAAACAGAGCCAAGATAATACGATACCTACTCATAAGCTCGTCAACGTTCCTCCACCCCCTGGCAAGCATCTTGCAGCAGCGCTAGCCGGAGCAAGCAAGCACTCCGGAAATTCGGAGTTTGATGATGGCTCCAATCTTCTCCCTTTCGGCGGCGACGATCAGGCAGCAGAATTAATTTTGTGGGAGCATCTCCACCTGACTCTTTTAGCAGACTGCAGGGCAGGTACAGTAAGGATTGGCCATTGTCAGCTCGTTGGTGCGCGGTTTGTGTAGGCCGGACTCTGGCTGTTTGACTCGACACAGGGAGGCGGCCTACATACAGCCGTGATACCCGTCTTCGGTCCAGAGCACAGGCTCACGATATGTGAACAGGTGGTTGACACGGGATTCCGGTGAAGATGGTTCGAGTGTCGTTGTCGCCACACTAATAGGCAGTTGGATCTTTCTGCAAGAATGCCGGCCGAGAACCGCTAGCCATGGCAGGGCGAGGCGGACAGGCCGCGTTTGGACCTGAAGGCGCTCAGCCATGGCACGTTGGCACGGCCTTGTCCGGACTAGCCACGACGCTTTGGCCACGGGCTGGGATCTGGCGCGCGGGACGAGGTTCGCAAGTGGATGCTAGTGGCACGGCTTGTCGTCGCATGCCGGCACGATCCCCAAATGCGTCCAGTGAGCATCTCGGGAATTCTGTTGCCTGGCAGCTCGCTAGCAGAATGCTGATCCTGGGCCTGGGCAACTGATTCAGCGACCCGGTTGTGCGCCTGGGGTGACCTCTGCTTACCGGTGTGCGCATGTACCTGTGCCTGTGCTTTTCGGCCCCCCGATACGAAGAGCGAAAGTACTCATCATTCATACATGCATGGTTCGAGAGGGCGTCTTTCTGGACCGACTTGGCGGTGCGAGATGTTGCTGCTGTAGTAGTACGGGCGACGTGCCATGATTTGGTGTGTTGCCAGCGGGCGCCGGATCCGTCAGTCTTTGAGCGTGGCGTCGTGAGCGCTAAAAGAGAACGTTTGCTGCGGAGGAGGATAGTAGTAATAGTAGAAGAAGAGGAAGATGCCTGCTTGGCCTAGTGGCTGAGATCTCGGCCATTTCTTCCTTTCGACGCTTGCGTTTGAGGGCGCTTGCATCCGGCACATGGGATGATGAAGAGGAGGAGGAGGAGGAGGTTTAGCTGAGTTGGAGAATGTGGAGAGGTGCAGAATTTCGGAGTTCAACTGCGCTGACTGGAGCTAGCGCGAGGTACCTTGGCAGACTGCGCATCTGGCACTGCAAAAAAAGTACCTACTGCACACTCTTGCTGTTTAGCATTGATGGATCTTGGATCTGGATCGCAGTCCAAGTGGCCGAAACCAGCTACTACCTAGGTAGTACCTACAGAAGCTCGTGACACTGGGATAAGGCGACAGTTGTTGATGCATTGAAGAGCTGCAATACCGTGTAGTAATAGACAGTAGTAGCCAAGAATACGATCAACTGCCCAGGAAATACATACGATAATATGTACTGCTTCTGCACACAGACAATTCGATGGCAGGGCTGCCCTGCAACATCCGCTGCGGGAGTTGCTCGCACCTACGTCAGGGCAGACGTCCGGCGCATCTTCTAGGGCTCTAGCGGCCAATTACAGCGGTGTCCAGGGGGGGCAAGGGGGGCGGCGCCAGGGCCCGCCAGTGGCCAAACAGCGGGCTTGCCAGTTCCCACTCTCGACCTCGCCGAGCTAAGATTGAAACCTTGGCACCAGAAGCATGGCTCTTGATCGCCTCTCCCCATTTTCAACCGCCAGCACGAGGGCAATAATTGGGGGGGCTTTTCTTGTGCCCATGGGGAACTGGAGACGCTCCTCTCTTGTCCGGGGTGCGGGGAGAGAAACCCCTGCGAGCATGGAGACGTTTCCCGGTTTGGCCAACGAACCTCAGGCATGCTTGATCCGGAGACGGACGGACCTCGAGGCACGAGGATGAGTGAGACATTGTCGCCCGACTCAGCTCAGCACGGGCAAAAGTGCAAAGACACTCATACAGCGTTGATTGGCAGTGGAAGATCTGCAGTTGTTGGTCCAGATTGTCGCGTTGGGCGGCGTGAGACAGGCACCGCTTCGCCGCATATGCTTTCGGCTGGCTGCTTCAGACGGGAATCAACTGACGGCGTGACAGCATCAGGAAGATTTTTTTCTTTCCTTTCTACCTCCTTGGCAGCAACTGACTGGATGGATGGCGCTACCGCGAAACAAGCGCGTGCAGGCGAAGGCATGAATCGTACCCAATGCGCTAGCCATGGCTTTCTCTGCCCAGAGACTTCAGACTTCAGCTCTTTGTGTCTTACTTGGACGAAGTTTTTCTGCTCCACGCCACCATCACGATGCCATGCGACTACTACCACTAGCACCCCCTTCAGCCACGAGTGGGCCGGACAAGGATAGGTAGGCCGAGATCCTGGCCTGGGCTTCTTGCTCGACTGATTTTGCTGGTACGAGGACGTACTATGCTCACACCTTGCCTCGAGCACTGGTGTTTCCGGCGTCCTCCAGATCGCGGGGAGCAAACAGTCTCCAGCTGGGGAAGCCCAATGTTAGCCGCAACGAGCTGCCATGCCAGCCATTGTTCTCCGCCCCCAGCTTTTGCCCATCTTCCCCAGCTCGTCTCGACCGACTATATTATGCCCTCCTCGTCCCCCCGTTGTCCTGTTCTCATCTCCATCTCCTCGTCACTCCCAACTTCTTCAGCTCGAGAGCAGGATCACTCTCTTGTCTCCTTTCGTCTATACCAGTCGAGCCTGCAAGAGCAAAGTCATCTGCGGACTGATCCGCTCCCTGTCTCACAATGGCGGAAGTCTAGTCAGTCAACCCCCTTTTTGAAGCACACTTCCTTACTCCTCTTGTCAACCCTTCCACTAACAGGTTCTGATATACAGCACCCACACCGAGTCCAAGACCGCCCACGAGGCGTCCATGGAGAAGGGAGTCACATACCACGATGAACAAGAACACAGCGAGAACCTACAGGCGAGAATTCGCAACCCGCTCAAGGGAATCCCCCGCGAGCAGCTCATGAGCGATGTCGAGTCCTTTGCTCAGCGCAACGGCCTTGAGGAGCACACTCTTCTTCTCAAGAAGGGCGCCCTTATTGCCCAGAACCCTGCCGACCCGCAGTCCATTGACGGCGACGAGAAGCTCACTGCCCATGAGCTCAACGTTCTGGAGCGTGAGGTCACCCACAAGTGGCACATGCCCTCAAGACTCTTCCTCACCATCGCAACGTGCTCCATTGGTGCCGCTGTCCAGGGCTGGGACCAGACTGGTAGCAACGGTGCTACCATCTTCTGGCCTGAGGTCTATGGCCTTGGTGACCAGACCATCACTCGCAACGCTATCCTCGTCGGTCTCATCAATGCTGCTCCTTACATCGGTAGCGCGTGAGTGCCATCATCTCTTCATTCCTTCTAGAGCATTTCCAAACTGACCTGCTCATTAGTTTCATCGGCTGCTGGCTTTCTGACCCCATCAACAACCACTTCGGTCGACGTGGTGTCATCTTCTTCGCTGCTCACTTCTGCATCTGGCCCGTCATTGGTTCTGCTTTCTGCCACACTTGGGAACAGCAGCTTGCCTGTCGATTGCTCATGGGTATTGGTATGGGCGCCAAGGCTTCAACGGTGCCCATCTATGCTGCTGAGAACGCTCCTGCTTCCATCCGAGGTGCTTTGGTCATGTCATGGCGTATGTTTCTCTCATCTGTCTTCATTGAAACCAAGCCTCGCTAACAGTCCTTTTTAGAAATGTGGACGGCCTTTGGTATCCTCCTGGGAAGCGCTTTCAACCTGGCGGTCTACCACGTCAAGGACATCAACTGGCGTCTGATGCTCGGCGCTCCCTTCATCCCCGCCATCCCTCTGCTGTGCCTCATCTACCTCTGCCCCGAGTCGCCTCGCTGGTACATGAAGAAGGGCCGCTACGCCGATGCCTGGAAGTCCCTTGCCGTTCTCCGCAACGACCCCATCCAGGTCGCCCGCGACATCTACTACATCTCCGCTCAGCTCGAGATCGAGAAGGAGCTTATTGGCAAGACCAACTACGTCACCCGATTCACTCAGCTCTTCACCGTCCCCCGAATCCGCCGTGCCAACCTGGCTGCTTTCACCGTCATGATTGCCCAGCAGATGTGCGGTATCAACATCATCGCCTTCTACTCCACCACCGTCTTCGTCAACGCCGGCTTCACCCAGTTCCGAGCCCTGATCGGCTCTTTCGGTTTCGGCCTCGTCAACTGGCTCTTTGCCTTCCCCGCTTTCTGGACCATTGATACTGTAAGTCTCATATGAATCACTTGATTGCAATCTTAATTGTGTGGGTTGCAAGATCTAACAATTGATACCAGTTCGGTCGCCGAAGCCTCCTTCTCTTCACCTTCCCCCAGATGTTCTGGACCCTCCTGGCTGCTGGTCTCTGCACTCTGATCTCCTCAGAGCACACCGAGCTCAAGACCGGCCTCGTCAGTCTCTTCGTCTTCCTCTTCGGAGCCTTCTACTCTCCCGGTGAAGGTCCCGTTCCCTTCACCTACAGCGCCGAGGTGTACCCCCTGTCCCACCGTGAGACGGGCATGGGCTTCGCCGTCGCCACGTGCCTGTTCTGGGCCGCCGTGCTCGGCACCTCGTTCCCCTTCCTTCTCGAGCGCCTCGACACCGTCGGCGCCTTTGGCCTGTACGCCGGCTTCAACGTCGTCGCCTTCATCATGATCTTCCTCTGGGTCCCCGAGACGATGCAGCGCACCCTCGAGGAGCTCGACTACGTCTTCGCCGTCCCCGTCCGCACCTTTATGAAGTACCAGCTCACCGTCGCCCTGCCCTGGTGGTTCAAGAAGTACGTCTTCTTCCAGTGGAGCGCCACCAAGCCGCCCCTGTACCAGTTCGACGAGGTCCCATCCGATCTCCGCCGGGTGTCGATCCACCACGCTGCCGCGGCGTCGTCGGATGACGAGAGCAAGCGCGCCATGTAAATGGAAGTGCAGAGATGGGAGATGTTGGAAAGAAACGAAGTGTTTTTATGGATCTTGTTTGTTTGATTTTTGGCGAGTTGTCAAGGGGGTAAATATGGGACATGAGCATATGTAATTGGTTACCACGCAGATGGGTCGTGTGGTCTTGGGAATTGATACCCTTACCCTCATGGTTATGATATCACATGAGGGCAATCTTGAAAAAAATACAAGAGAATTCCTATTTTACAACATAGTCTCATCGTGAATTTGCCTTTAAACGATGCTCTGCGTTTATGAGTCCAGGGTGAGTATTCGATACTAGTAGAAATTGCAGGGTTTGCACGTGAAGCGAGAAGCTGCCCAGCACTGCATCGCTTGCTAACCGAGGCTGGGCAATGCGGACATGCACTACATACCGAACTCCTCATGTGATATGCGATAGATATATCGCATAAACGATTAGGAAGTGGAAAGTTGACATGATGTGATATGGCTTGCTGTATCCGAGTTGGGGAAATCGAAAGTCCAGAGGTTCAATGAAGATGTACAAGGATAGGTACCTAGTTATATACAACATATCGAATGTGTCCATCATCTGCCACTGACTCGCTACTAGTATCATCATCGTTGCATTGGAAAACACGCGTATCGTGTAGCAACCGACGTGGAGAACTCTCCATCTCCCCGTCCTACGTAGATCTTTTGATGCATGCAATGTTGTACCACTGTTGACAAAATCTGCACTTAATTGCAACCAATCCAGCACTCACACACGATACTCGTACACGTCCTTTCAATAGGTTGCCGCCCAAGCTC